>JAUIMM010002263.1:0-142500 GCA_031769625.1 Taudactylus pleione | reverse complement strand
CCAGGGCAATTCCCTTGATAGCGCTGGGGGAAGGGAGTATCCTGTGAGGGATGTAAGGAAGGAACCACTGCAACACACTTCTAGGATATAATAAACAAAACAGAGCATTGCATGTTTTCCTCTTTTACTGATTATTTTTATTATAACAGTTAATTATATAGCTCCAGCATTTTCAGTTATACTATACAACCAGCGAGATGGAGCCGCTCCCAGAGTGTATTACAGATGCAGCAACACACCCCTCACAGCGTATCACAGAGGGGGCAACACACCCCTCACAACGTATCACAGAGGCGGCAATACACCGCTCACAGCGTATCACAGACGCAGCAACACACCCCTCACAGCGTATCACAGAGGCGGCAACACACCCCTCACAGCGTATCACAGAGGCGGCAACACACCCCTACCAGCGTATCACAGACGCAGCAACACACCCCTCACAGCGTATCACAGACGCAGCAACACCCCTCACAGCGTATCACAGAGGCGGCAACACACCCCTCACAGCGTATCACAGATGCGGCAACACACCCCTCACAGCGTATCACAGACGCAGCAACACACCCCTCACAGCGTATCACAGAGGCGGCAAGACACCGCTCACAGCGTATCACAGATGCGGCAACACACCGCTCACAGCCCCGGCAACACACCCCTCACAGCGTATCACAGACGCGGCAACACACCCCTCACAGCGTATCACAGACGCGGCAATACACCACTCACAGCGTATCACAGAGGCGGCAACACACCCCTCACAGCGTATCACAGAGGCAGCAACACACCCCTCACAGCGTATCACAGACGCGGCAACACACCCCTCACAGCGTATCACAGAGGCGGCAACACACCCCTCACAGCGTATCACAGACGCGGCAACACACCCCTCACAGCGTATCACAGAGGCGGCAATACACCCCTCACAGCGTATCACAGAGGCGGCAAACACCCCTCACAGCGTATCACAGAGGCGGCAACACACCCCTCACAGCGTATCACAGAGGCGGCAATACACCCCTCACAGCGTATCACAGAGGGGGCAATACACCCCTCACAGCGTATCACAGAGGCGGCAATACACCCCTCACAGAGTATCACAGAGGCGGCAACACAGCGTATCACAGAGGTGGCAACACAGCGTATCACAGAGGTGGCAACACACCCCTCACAGCGTATCACAGAGGCGGCAACACACCGCTCACAGCGTATCACAGAGGCGGCAACACACCCCTCACAGTGTATCACAGAGGCGGCAACACACCACTCACAGCGTATCACAGAGGCAGCAATACACCCCTCACAGCGTATACCGCTCACAGCGTATCACAGAGGCGGCAATACACCCCTCACAGCGTATCACAGAGGGGGCAATACACCCCTCACAGCGTATCACAGAGGGGGCAATACACCCCTCACAGCGTATCACAGAGGGGGCGACACACCTCTCACAGCGTATCACAGAGGGGGCGACACACCCCTCACAGCGTATCACAGAGGGGGCAATACACCCCTCACAGCGTATCACAGAGGGGGCGACACACCTCTCACAGCGTATCACAGAGGGGGCGACACACCCCTCACAGAGTATCACAGAGGCGGCAATACACCGGAAATGGTAAATGACTTTCATCCTTTGATACATTTATCACACAGTGACAGAATATCTATGTAGAATAACCAGCGATAGTAATCGCTTTCCTCTTCCTGCAATATTCAGGAAATCAGGAAAAACAAACACTTTATCCCCAGAAGTGAAGACACACAAGAGACAGTCTCAGGGACATATCACAGGAAGCGCAGACACACAAGAGACAGTCTCAGGGACCTATCACAGGAAGTGCAGGCACACAGGAGACAATCTCAGGGACATATCACAGGAAGTGCAGACACACAGGAGACAGTCTCAGGGACATCACAGGAAGTGCAGACACACAGGAGACAATCTCAGGGACATATCACAGGAAGTGCAGACACACAGGAGACAGTCTCAGGGACATCACAGGAAGTGCAGACACACAGGAGACAATCTCAGGGACATATCACAGGAAGTGCAGACACACAGGAGACAGTCTCAGGGACATCACAGGAAGTGCAGACACACAAGAGACAGTCTCAGGGACATATCACAGGTAGTGCAGACACACAAGAGACAGTCTCAGGGACCTATCACAGGAAGCGCAGACACACAAGAGACAGTCTCAGGGACCTATCACAGGAAGTGCAGACACACAAGAGACAGTCTCAGGGACCTATCACAGGAAGCGCAGACACACAGGAGACAGTCTCAGGGACATATCACAGGAAGTGCAGACACACAAGAGACAGTCTCAGGGACATATCACAGGAAGCGCAGACACACCAGAGACAGTCTCTGGGACCTATCACAGGAAGTGCAGACACACAAGAGACAGTCTCAGGGACCTATCACAGGAAGCGCAGACACACAAGAGACAGTCTCAGGGACCTATCAAAGGAAGTGCAGACACACAAGAGACAGTCTCAGGGACATATCACAGGAAGTGCAGACACACAAGAGACAGTCTCAGGGACCTATCACAGGAAGCGCAGACACACAGGAGACAGTCTCAGGGACATATCACAGGAAGTGCAGACACACAAGAGACAGTCTCAGGGACATATCACAGGAAGTGCAGACACACAAGAGACAGTCTCAGGGACCTATCACAGGAAGTGCAGGCACACAGGAGACAATCTCAGGGACATATCACAGGAAGTGCAGACACACAGGAGACAGTCTCAGGGACATCACAGGAAGTGCAGACACACAGGAGACAATCTCAGGGACATATCACAGGAAGTGCAGACACACAGGAGACAGTCTCAGGGACATCACAGGAAGTGCAGACACACAAGAGACAGTCTCAGGGACATATCACAGGTAGTGCAGACACACAAGAGACAGTCTCAGGGACCTATCACAGGAAGCGCAGACACACAAGAGACAGTCTCAGGGACCTATCACAGGAAGTGCAGACACACAAGAGACAGTCTCAGGGACCTATCACAGGAAGCGCAGACACACAAGAGACAGTCTCAGGGACCTATCAAAGGAAGTGCAGACACACAAGAGACAGTCTCAGGGACATATCACAGGAAGTGCAGACACACAAGAGACAGTCTCAGGGACCTATCACAGGAAGCGCAGACACACAGGAGACAGTCTCAGGGACATATCACAGGAAGTGCAGACACACAAGAGACAGTCTCAGGGACATATCACAGGAAGCGCAGACACACCAGAGACAGTCTCTGGGACCTATCACAGGAAGTGCAGACACACAAGAGACAGTCTCAGGGACCTATCACAGGAAGCGCAGACACACAAGAGACAGTCTCAGGGACCTATCAAAGGAAGTGCAGACACACAAGAGACAGTCTCAGGGACATATCACAGGAAGTGCAGACACACAAGAGACAGTCTCAGGGACCTATCACAGGAAGCGCAGACACACAGGAGACAGTCTCAGGGACATATCACAGGAAGTGCAGACACACAAGAGACAGTCTCAGGGACATATCACAGGAAGCGCAGACACACCAGAGACAGTCTCTGGGACCTATCACAGGAAGTGCAGACACACAAGAGACAGTCTCAGGGACCTATCACAGGAAGTGCAGACACACAAGAGACAGTCTCAGGGACCTATCAAAGGAAGTGCAGACACACAAGAGACAGTCTCAGGGACCTATCACAGGAAGTGCAGACACACAAGAGACAGTCTCAGGGACCTATCACAGGAAGCACAGACACACAAGAGACAGTGTCAGGGACCTATCACAGGAAGCGCAGACACACAGGAGACAGTCTCAGGGACATATCACAGGAAGCGCAGACACACAAGAGACAGTCTCAGGGACATATCACAGGAAGTGCAGACACACAAGAGACAGTCTCAGGGACATATCACAGGAAGCGCAGGCACACAGGAGACAGTCTCAGGGACATATCACAGGAAGTGCAGACACACAGGAGACAGTCTCAGGGACATATCACAGGAAGCGCAGACACACAAGAGACAGTCTCAGGGACATATCACAGGAAGTGCAGACACACAAGAGACAGTCTCAGGGACATATCACAGGAAGCGCAGGCACACAGGAGACAGTCTCAGGGACATATCACAGGAAGTGCAGGCACACAGGAGACAGTCTCAGGGACATCACAGGAAGTGCAGACACACAGGAGACAGTCTCAGGGACCTATCACAGGAAGCGCAGACACACAAGAGACAGTCTCAGGGACCTATCACAGGAAGCGCAGACACACAAGAGACAGTCTCAGGGACCTATCACAGGAAGTGCAGACACACAAGAGACAGTCTCAGGGACCTATCACAGGAAGCGCAGACACACAAGAGACAGTCTCAGGGACCTATCAAAGGAAGTGCAGACACACAAGAGACAGTCTCAGGGACATATCACAGGAAGTGCAGACACACAAGAGACAGTCTCAGGGACCTATCACAGGAAGCGCAGACACACAGGAGACAGTCTCAGGGACATATCACAGGAAGTGCAGACACACAAGAGACAGTCTCAGGGACATATCACAGGAAGCGCAGACACACCAGAGACAGTCTCTGGGACCTATCACAGGAAGTGCAGACACACAAGAGACAGTCTCAGGGACCTATCACAGGAAGTGCAGACACACAAGAGACAGTCTAGGGACATATCACAGGAAGCGCAGACACACAGGAGACAGTCTCAGGGACCTATCACAGGAAGCGCAGACACACAAGAGACAGTCTCAGGGACATATCACAGGAAGTGCAGACACACAAGAGACAGGTCTCAGGGACACATCACAGGAAGTGCACACACACAGGAGACAGTCTCAGGGACCTATCACAGGAAGTGCAGACACACAAGAGACAGTCTCAGGGACATATCACAGGAAGCGCAGACACACAAGAGACAATCTCAGGGACATATCACAGGAAGTGCAGACACACAAGAGACAGGTCTCAGGGACTTATCACAGGAAGTGCAGACACACAAGAGACAGTCTCAGGGACATATCACAGGAAGTGCAGACACACAAGAGACAGTCTCAGGGACATATCACAGGAAGTGCAGACACACAGGAGACAGTCTCAGGGACCTATCACAGGAAGCGCAGACACACAAGAGACAGGAAGCGCAGACACACAAGAGACAGTCTCAGGGACATATCACAGGAAGCGCAGACACACAAGAGACAGTCTCAGGGACATATCACAGGAAGTGCAGACACACAAGAGACAGGTCTCAGGGACACATCACAGGAAGTGCACACACACAGGAGACAGTCTCAGGGACATATCACAGGAAGTGCAGACACACAAGAGACAGTCTCAGGGACATATCACAGGAAGTGCAGACACACAAGAGACAGTCTCAGGGACATATCACTGGGAGTGCAGACACACGAGAGACAGTCTCAGGGACATATCACTGGGAGTGCAGACACACGAGAGACAGTCTCAGGGACATATCACAGGAAGCGCAGACACACAAGAGACAGTCTCAGGGACATATCACAGGAAGTGCAGACACACAAGAGACAGTTTCAGGGACATATCACAGGAAGCGCAGACACACAGGAGACAGTCTCAGGGACTTATCACAGGAAGCGCAGAAACACAGGAGACAGTCTCAGGGACATATCACAGGAAGTGCAGACACACAAGAGACAGTCTCAGGGACCTATCACAGGAAGCGCATATACACAAGAGACAGTCTCAGGGACATATCACAGGAAGATTTGGCCATTGACTCTCTTCACAGCTTCCATCCTGGTGTCTCTGGAATGCACTTCAAAGAAAGCTTTGTTACACAAAGGGTCTGACCACTATCATAGGTCAGGATAATTAACAGGAGGGTAATCCCCAGTACAATAATATACTCCTAAACCATATTCCTATAAGTGCATAGCCTATTAAATATACTCTGCTTTGAGCATTGCAGATCAGCTGCAGTGCATTACAGCAATATAAATATACTTTAATACAGTTTATTATAAGCCATGTGCAGTGTGCTTTTACACTGTGTCCTGTGACTGTAACTGTTTCTGCGCTGGTCATGGTGGGAGCTGGCTCACCCCGTCTCCCAGCATCCAGCCACACACTACCTACACTCCCCCAGTGCAGCCACACTCTACCCACACTCCCCCAGTGCAGCCACACTCTACCCCCACTCCCCCAGTGCAGCCACACTCTACCCGCACTCCCCCAGTGCAGCCACACTCTACCCGCACTCCCCCAGTGCAGCCACACTCTACCCGCACTCCCCCAGTGCAGCCACACTCTACCTGCACTTCCCCAGTGCAGCCACACTCTGCCTACACTCCCCCAGTGCAGCCACACTCTATCCACACTCCCCCAGTGCAGCCACACTCTACCTACACTCCCCCAGTGCAACAGGTCCAGGCCGCGGCATATAGAACACTAAAAGCACACTTATCAAAACTCATCACCTAGCGCAGAGTACACGTTTACAATGGGCGCCTGGCGCCTTTTGTCCTTTTAAAAATTGTGCCACAGTACGGGGGTTAACCCCTTCAGTGCTGCGGCCGCCATTATACACGTGGGGCCAGCCTACGGGCACACTACACATAGACCGTGTTCCCTGTGTATCGCCGGTCAGGAACGTGCGTCACTGAATAATTAATGATAGAGAGACGTGGAGACAGAAGAGACAACTCACTGAGATGGAAAGAGAAACTAATTCCAACAATACAACATAGAGACCTGAGAGAGGGCAAAGTGACCGGTCACCCTGATGATTCGGCACACAGCCCACATGGTGATCAGAATGAGCGACCAAAAGCATCTGTGTATTAGAGCTTCAGGGATATTCCCCAATTCTGTCATTGTGATGCAAATTCTACATACAGGGCTGGTTGTGGCCTAAGCCGTATTATATGACTTATTATCAATCCAAATCCAGATACTGAGAGGACAGAGCTGAGGATACTGGGATCTGACTGTCCAGAACTTTTCAGTTATAAAAAAGGGCTGGATAACCCGGGCTATGCAACACCTCTGGCGATTGTCCAACGAGGGATGATCCGGTCTCAAAGTGCCTGCGCACACTGCAATCTACATGGACAGTTAGGACACCGTTCTCCATCAGCCACTGATAAGGCACCATCAGATTTTAGGGTGGCTGGTAAATGTGACAGTAAACAGGCCTTGTATGGGGTCACTGTGTTAGGCCATACAGCAGAACCTGAGGTCTGTTCCCTCCGTATCGTACGGACAAATGGGACAGTAAACAGGCCTTGTATGGGGTCACTGTGTTAGGTCCTGCTGTGCGGCCTGAGGCTGGATCTTTCCCTATTGTACAGACATATGTGACAGTAAACAGGCCTTGTATGGGGTCACTGTGTTAGGTCCTGCTGTGCGGCCTGAGGCTGGATCTTTCCCTATTGTACAGACATATGTGACAGTAAACAGGCCTTGTATGGGGCCACTGTGTTAGGTCCTGCTGTGTGGCCTGAGGTCTGTTCTCTCCGTATCGTATGGACAAATGGAACAGTAAACAGGCCTTGTATAGGGTCACTGTGTTAGGTCCTGCTGTGCGGCCTGAGGTCTGTTCTCTCCGTATCGTACAGACAAATGTGACAGTAAACAGGCCTTGTATGGGGTAACTGTGTTAGGTCCTGCTGTGCGGCCAGAGGTCTGTTCTCTCCGTATCATATGGACAAATGGGAAAATAAACAGGCCTTGTATGGGGTCACCATGTTAGGTCCTGCTGTGTGGCCTGAGGCTAGATCTTTCCCTATTGTACAGTGTGACTGGACGCCTTTTCGCCTAGGCCGGCCCTGGTCACAAGTTAGCGCTTTTGGACTCCCAATCACCGCCAGTGACCGCCTGTCACTGACTCCGCCCACTGCGGCGTGGGCGTTTAACGATGCTGCCACCACCAAACTCTGCCATCGGCGTTTGGAACCGCTTTTTAAGTTACCCTCAGGCTCCTCCCTCGGCACCTGGAACCGCTTCTGCTGCGTATGCGTTTGACTAGCTGTGGCCACACCTACTGTTTGGTATCGGCTGTTCCCACCTGATCCCTCACAATGGCCCAGGTCTGCAGGGTAGCTTGGCAGAGGGCTTGAACTTGGAGACACGGAGCTCTTACCCAGAACAGCTGGAGAACGGAATAGCGTTTGGCGCAATTCTTTTGGTCGCAGGATCAAGGCAATTGAAGTAAAGGCAAACAGTGTTTTATTGCTCAATGTCTTAAAGAAGACTCAACCTTCCAAATGAAGGGGTACATTACATTGCATACAGGAATCTTATCAGCAGCTCTTCTCCTCAAAGAAGTTACAGGGGTGTACACATACAGGGCTCACAGTCCCTCTTTTTATGTCATTCTTACACACAACATCACAGGGGGGCAAATCCACCCGGTGTTCCTTCTAGCCAATCAGGCTAAGAAAACATAAATAAAGACGTCTTACATTTCACAGAAATTAAATCAATTTCCTTGATACCACCCAAAAACATTTGGTTTCCTAAGCACAAACAGCTTGTCTTTTACAACTTTGCTTGGTATCGTACACAGACACACAGGAGTCTCCCTAGCACGCATTACATAGGAAAGGCTTCTTCAGTCACCACCTAACCCTCCACTGCCAGGCTAGGGTAATTACCATATCCATCCCCACTGCCAGGCTAGGGTAATTACCATATCCATCCCCACTGCCAGGCTAGGGTAATTACCATATCCATCCCCACTGCTAGGCTAGGGTAATTACCATATCCATCCCCACTGCTAGGCTAGGGTAATTACCATATCCATCCCCACTGCTAGGCTAGGGTAATTACCATATCCATCCCCACTGCCAGGCTAGGGTAATTACCATATCCATCCCCACTGCTAGGCTAGGGTAATTACCATATCCATCCCCACTGCCAGGCTATAGGGTCATTACCATATCCATCCCCACTGCCAGGCTAGGGTAATTACCATATCCATCCCCACTGCCAGGCTAGGGTAATTACCATATCCATCCCCACTGCTAGGCTAGGGTAATTACCATATCCATCCCCACTGCCAGGCTAGGGTAATTACCATATCCATCCCCACTGCCAGGTTAGGGTAATTACCATATCCATCCCTACTGCCAGGTTAGGGTAATTACCATATCCATCCCTAGGTGAGGACGTCTAACCAGCAGTTTGTCTCCAAAGGTCAGGACATGTTACATTTCTATAAGTGCATTTAAACCCAGTTTACATTTACATCATACATTTTAAATACATATCCTGGCTCAGTGCTGCACATACCATCTTGAATACGTTTTTATGTATAAACACTTGGCGCCTAGCGCCGATAATACATTTAAACATGGCGCCAAGCGCTCTGTCTCTTTAAATATGACGCCGCAGCACAGGGGGTTAACCCTTTCAGCATCGTGGCAAACATTTTAAACACGTGTGGTCAGCCTCCGGCCACACTTCTCCCCTCCCCCTCAAGCGGGCTACCAGAGGGCCATGTCCCAACGATTTGGCTTCTGGTCCCGCAGTCTCTTGGGGGGTTCAGGGAAGCTACCTTGGGGGCTTTGGCTCTGGCCTTGACAGATCATCCATATTGCAGTGGGCCTTTCCTTGTCTGTGCACAAGGTTCAAATAGTCACACTGAAGTCCAAGGCTCCACCACAACAGTCTGTCCGTTACCCTTTTGGGGGACCAGTCGCACACATAGTGCTGAAGGTGGTCCAATGCCCAAACAATTGCCAACCACTGTGTTCCAATTGTGGCATACCCCACCTCCCACCGTAGCAATATACGGCTCAAACAAGCCAAAGGCTGCTCCTGCCCATCTGGCTCCTCCTGGCTCCATACTGCTCCCGTCCATGCAATGACGCATTAGTTCGTACCACAATGTCCTGGTCCTGAAATTGCGCCATCTGCACTGGAGCTGGTATCAGAGCCTCCTTCAATGACTGGAATGCCAACTCACAAGCACGTATCCAGTCCACTGACTTGGGAAGTCCCTCTCTGGTCAACTCTGTAAGGTGTGTCACTACATCACTAAAGTAAGGGACAACTCGTCCGTAGGGCCTTACAGTTTCTAAGGTCAGTACCTGTCTTGGGGTTGTGGGCTGGGGACAGTTTCTGGTTGCCTCCACCCCCACTGGTCTAGGCCTACCACTGTCTCCCCCCACACTATACCCTGGGCACTGCACCTCGGTCATCTCCACCTGGCATCTGTCTGCACTACCTGTCAGACCTGCCCTACAATCCTCCTCCAATGACCTATGACTAGGGGAACCTACCCTGTCACCTAGGTCTTGTCTCACCACCTCGTCCGCTACCTGTTCCACAGTGATGGCGGACAGATCACCATCCTCTGAACTCCGTGTGACATCCACCATGGGTAGGCTGCGTGTCTTCCCCAATCTACTTGGCACAAGCAGGGGACCTTGCTCCCTAACTGGCCTATCCGCCTCTACCTTCCTGGCTACCCTGTACCTTAACCCTCCCCACCAGGTCACACTCACTGCCGCTATCCCTGAAATGCCGCTGTCAGCTTGGCACGATATGCCTTCCAGATATGGATCAGCAAGCTGAGCTTCCCTGAACTCCTGTCTGGGGCCCTCACTTCCTTCTAAGTAGGGACAGTCTACAGGGGGATATGGGTTGGGATCGCTAGGGTCAGTCTGGTTGAGGTCAGTCAAAGGGAAGTCAGTGTGGTCATTCCTAGTCACCACCGGAGTTGGCAAACCACTAGGGACAGGAGCATCACTGGGCACCCCCACAGGATCCAACGTGTCGGAACCAACATCCTCTGCGTTGCTAGGGGAAGTAGGCATACCAGAGGCAAAAGGCATGCTGGGTAGATGTGCTGATCTAGCCGCTGTAATCTTTTCCTCTGGGCTGGTTGATGCTGTGGTAAGCTGCGCTGGCAGTTGTCTAGTCGCTGTGGTCTTTTCCTCTGGGTTGGGCTGTTCTGGTGCAGTTGATGTAGACTGTGATCCGGAAACTTGACTCCGGGCGATGGCGTCAGCAAACGTGGTAATGATTCCACCACCAAGGTCATTCCCCAGGACCACATCAGTTGGAAGGCCATCCAAGACAGCAACATCCCTCAACTCTGGGCCAGCTCCCCAGTCCAGGTAGACTCTCGCCACAGGTACCTCTCGCTTTGGGGGGTGATGAGCAGAAGAGGGGTGTTCCCCTGGTTGTACAGTCCATTGGGGTCGGCTACAAGTTGGGTGCTTCTGCCCTTGTGGCCGAATTGCCGCATACTTGTCCGCTAACTGGGCCGCCATCTTCAAGCTGGGTGGCTCCCGGTCTAACACCCACTCCACCTCTGGGGCGCACCTGCGGTAGAACTGCTCTTGACACAGCAGATCAATCAGTGTGTCCCAGGTAGTGGCACCAGATCCCTTCACCCACTTCACCACGTACTGCCTTAGCTGGGTGGCGAACTGCTCATGGGTGCTGGTAGGGTTCTTGGGCAAGTCCCTGAACTTTTTCCTGTAGGACTCAGGAATGACAAAGTATCGCTGTAGGAGGGCCCTTACGACTTTGTCATAGTCACCGCAGTCCTCGGTGGCCACTCCCCGATAGACCTCCAGGGCCTCTCCATGCAGTGTGGGCACCAGGTGTCTGACCCACTTCTGCTTGGGTAAATCGTGTAGTTTACAAGTCCTTTCAAATACTTGGCAAACTGTATACGATCTGATCCCAGTACAGCAGTGTGCAACGGTGCTTGGGGTACCACGGCCCGTGGTGCCCGCTCGTCATGCCACATCCGAATGATGAGCATACGTTCTTGTTCCATTGCCTTTTCTCCCAATTCCGCTAGCCGTTCCACTAGGGTATCCATTCGTTGAGATCCCTGCCATGCTGGGGAATGCTGAGAAACATAACTGCTATGAGAGGGGGCGGGACTTGTTGCTCTCACCACGTTCTGAGGGGCGTCCATTGTTACGCTGGCCGCACTTTCCACCTCCGTCTGATGCAACTCCATTCCGCTGTTATCAGTCATCCTGCGCGTTCTCCTGAACTGCAGTTACTCCTCTCCAGAGTAACTCGGCTTCTCTCGTCGGGTGACCGAAAAGCCTCCTGGGATTATCCTACCGCTATGCCACCAGATGTGACCGGACGCCTTTCACCTAGGCCGTCCTGGTCACGGGTTAGCGCTTTCAGACTCCCAATCACCGTCAGTGACCGCCTGTCACTGACTCCGCCCACTGCGTCATGGGCGTGTAACGATGCTGCCACCACCAAACTCTACCATCGGCGCTTGGAACCGCTTTTTACATTACCCTCAGGCTCCTCCCTCGGCACCTGGAACCGCTTCTGCTGCGTATGCGTTTGACTATGTCATTCTTACACACAACATCACAGGGGGGCAAATCCACCCGGTGTTCCTTCTAGCCAATCAGGCTATCTCAGAAAACATAAATAAAGACGTCTTACATTTCACAGAAATTAAATCAATTTCCTTGATATCACCCAAAAACATTTGGATTCCTAAGCACAAACAGCTTGTCTTTTACAACTATGCTTGGTATCGTACACAGACACACAGGAGTCTCCCTAGCACGCATTACATAGGAAAGGCTTCTTCAGTCACCACCTAACCCTACACTGCCAGGCTATAGGGTCATTACCATATCCATCCCCACTGCCAGGCTATAGGGTCATTACCATATCCATCCCCACTGCCAGGCTATAGGGTAATTACTAGGGGTGCGCAACGGCCACTTTTCGTGTTTTGTGTTTTGGTTTTGGATCTGGATCTTTCTTCGTGTTTTGGATCTGGATTGGTTTTGCCAAAACCACCCTTCCGTGTTTTGGGTTCTGGGTTTTGTGTTTTGGATCTGTATTTTTTTTTAAAAAAGCATAAAAGCAGCTAAAATCACAGAATTTGTGGGTTTTTCTGCTCCTATGCTATTACTAACCTCAATAACCTTAATTTCCACTCATTTCCAGTCTATTCTGAACACCTCACAATAGTGTTTTTATGTCCAAAAGGTTGCACCGAGGTAGCTGGATGACTATGCTAAGCGACACGAGTGGGCGGCACAAACACGTGGCCCATCTAGGAGTGACACTGCAGTGGCAGACAGGATGGCAGTTAGAAAAACTAGGCCCCAAACTGTACATAATGCAAAGAAAAAAAAGAAGTGCAAGATGGAATTGTCCTTGGGCCCTCCCACCCACCCTTATGTTGTATAAACAGGACATGCACACTTTAACAAATCAATCATTTCAGCGCCAGGGTCTGCCACACAACTGTGGCTGAAATGATTGGTTCGTTTGGGCCCCCACAAAACAAGCTGGCAATTAATGTGTCCCTGCACAAACTGGCTCTACGGAGGCAAGATGTCATCCTCATCCTCCTCATCCACCGATTCCTCACCCTCTTCAGTGTGTACATCCTCATCCTCACAAAGTATTAACTGGTCCCCACTTGAATCCACCACCACAGGTCCCTCTGTACCTTCTGGAGGCTGGTCTCCCTGGAAGAGCTGATAATTCATTTTGATGAACATCATCTTCTCCACATTCTGTGGAAGCAACCTCCTACGCCTTTCGCTGACAAGGTTCCCGGCTGCACTAAACACTCTTTCGGAGTACACACTGGAGGGGGGGCAACTCAGGTAAAATAGAGCCAGCTTGTACAGGGGCCTCCAAATTGCCTCTTTTTCCTGCCAGTACAGGTATGGACTGTCTGACATGCCTACTTGGATGCTGTCACCGATGTAATCCTCCACCATTCTGTCAATGGTGACAGTATCATATGCAGTGACAGTAGACATGTCAGAAATTGTTGCCAGGTCCTTCAGTCCGGACCAGATGTCCAAACTTGGTCCTGCCTGCCCTGCATCACCGCCAGCGGGTTGCTTAGGATACCTAAGTTTTTTCCTGGCAGCCCCAGTTGCGGGAGAAAATGAAGAAGGAGCCGTTGATGTGTCACGTTCCGCTTCAGCTGACAGTGTGTTCACCAGCAGGTCTTTGCACCTCTGCAGGCTTGTGTCGGCCGGAAAGAGAGACACCACATAGGCTTTAAACCTAGGATCAAGCACGGTGGCCAAAATGTAGTGGTCTGATTTCAACAGATTGACCACCCTGGAATCCTGGCAAAGCGAATGAAGGGCTTCATCCACAAGTCCCACATGCCGAGCGGAATCGCTCCGTCTTAGCTCCTCCTTCACTTTCTCCAGCTGCTTCTGCAAAAGCCTGATGAGGGGAATGACCTGACTCAAGCTGGCTGTGTCTGAACTGACTTCACGTGTGGCAAGTTCGAAGGGCTGGAGAACCTTGCACAACACGGAAATCATTCTCCACTGTGCTTGAGTCAGGTGCATACCCCCTCCTTTGCCTATGTCATAGGTGGATGTATAGGCTTGTATGGCCTTTTGCTGCTCCTCCATCCTCTGATGCATATAGAGGGTTGAGTTCCACCGCGTCACAACCTCTTGCTTCAGGTGATGGCGGGGCAGGTTCAAGAGTGTTTGCTGGCGCTCCAGTCTTCGGCACGCAGTCGCTGAATGGCGAAAGTGGCCAGAAATTTTTCGGGCCACCCAAAGCGTCTCCTGCACGCCCGTCGCTTTTCAGAAAATTCTACACCACCAAGTTTATTGTGTGAGCAAAACATGGGACGTGCTGGAATTTGCCCAGATGTAATGCCCGCACAATATTGGTGGCATTGTCAGATATCACAAATCCCCAGGAGAGTCTAAGTGGGGTAAGCCACTGGGCGATGATTTCCCTCAGTTTCTCTAAGAGGTTGTCGGCGGTGTGCCTCTTACTGAAACCGGTGATACACAGCGTAGCCTGCCTTGTAACGAGCTGGCGTTTCTGAGATGCTGCTACTGGTGACGCTGCTGCTGTTGCTGCGTAAGGTGATACATCTACCCAGTGGGCTGTCACAGTCATATAGTCCTTAGTCTGCCCTGTTCCACTTGTCCACATGTCCGTGGTTAAGTGGACATTGTGTACAACGGCATTTTTCAGGACACTGAGGACACTTTTTCTGACGTTTCTGTACAGTCTCGGTATCGCCTGCCTAGTGAAGTGGAATCTAGACGGGATTTGGAACCGGGGACACACTACCTTCATCAATTGTCTAAATCCCACTGCACTAATGGCGGATACCGGACGCACGTCTAACACCAACATAGCAGTCAAGGCCTCAGTTATACGTTTTGCTTCAGGATGACTGCTGTCGTACTTCATTCTCCTCGCTAAGGACTGTTGGAGGGTCAATTGTTTAGTAAAAGTAGTGGTGTTCCTACTTCCTCTCTGGGATGATGAACGACTCCCAGCAGCAGCAACAGCAGCAGCAGTAGGCGTAGCAATGCAGGATCCTCCAGAGGAATCCCGGATAGGAGAGTCAGTCATGCCAGTGACATGGCCTGCAGGACTACTTCCGATCCTGACTAAGGAAGAAATTGACGAGGAGGGAGTTGACGGTGTGGTTTGCAGGCGCTTGGATACAACAGGACAACGGGATTTAGGTGTCCCTGGACTGCTTACGGTCTTAGCCAAAGTTTCTGAACTTGACAGTAACTTTTTATGAACGCGCTGCAGGTGCCGTATAAGGGAGGATGTTCCTAGGTGGTTGACGTCCCTACCCCTACTTATTTCACCTTTACATATGGTACATATGGCAAGACAGTTGTCCGGATTTGGATAGAAATATTGCCAGACCAAAGAGGTGGAATGTTTGGTCTTCTGCCCAGGCATGACCGTGATGGGCTTTTTCATCCCACGGACAACAACTGTCTCCCCCGGAGCCTGATTTAAACAAACCACATCACCATCAGAATCCTCCTCTCCAACTTCCTCCTCAGCGCCAGCTACACCAGTATCCTCATCCTGTTGTACTTCAACAGTGACATCTTCAATTTGCATATCAGCAAGTGGACTGTGGGTGCTCCTTTCAGCACTTGCAGGGGGCGTGCAAATGGTGGAAAGAGCCACCTCTTCCCGTCCAGTGCTGGGAAGGTCAGGCATCGCAACCACCACCACACTTGGACTCTCCTTGGGGATTTGTGATATCTTCTTAGAAAGCACAGTTCTTCGCTGTGCTTTTGCCAGCTTAACTCTTTTGATTTTTTTAGTGGGAGGAGGGCTTCCATCGTCATGTGAAGCTGAACCACTAGTCATGAACATACTAGGGATCGACCTTAGCCGTTCCTTGCCACTCCGTGTCGTAAATGGCATATTGGCAAGTTTACGTTTCTCTTCAGCTGATTTAAATGTCTTTTTCAAGGTCATTTTCCTGAACTTTGCCATTTGGGATTGTATGTGCCCTCTACTATGACATTGGGCATCGGCCTTGGCAGACGACGTTGATGGCATGTTATCGTCTATATGTCATGACTAGTGGCAGCAGCTTCAGCACTAGGAGGAAGTGGTTCTTGATCTTTCTCTATTTTATTTTTATCGGAGAAAGTTTGGTCCTCCATTTATGTTATATCGATTTGATATATACGTGCGGCTAAACACAGAAAATAATTTTTTTTTTGGTTTGGACTGGAGTGTACTTTCGGGGGTTACAGCACCCTTTAACGGTCAAGCCAGCCGGCCCTTTACTTATGACACAGGCGCACGCTTGGCACTACTTTGTTGATGCACGTGCGGCTACTGCGCACACAATTCACAAACACAGAAAATAATTTTTTTTTTGGTTTGGACTGGAGTGTACTTTCGGGGGTTACAGCACCCTTTAACGGTCAAGCCAGCCGGCCCTTTACTTATGACACAGGCGCACGCTTGGCACTACTTTGTTGATGCACGTGCGGCTACTGCGCACACAATTCACAAACACAGAAAATAATTTTTTTTTGGTTTGGACTGGAGTGTACTTTCGGGGGTTACAGCACCCTTTAACGGTCAAGCCAGCCGGCCCTTTACTTATGACACAGGCGCACGCTTGGCACTACTTTGTTGATGCACGTGCGGCTACTGCGCACACAATTCACAAACACAGAAAATAATTTTTTTTTTGGTTTGGACTGGAGTGTACTTTCGGGGGTTACAGCACCCTTAACAGTCAAGCCAGCCGGCCCTTTACTTATGACACAGGCGCACGCTTGGCACTACTTTGTTGATGCACGTGCGGCTACTGCGCACACAATTCACAAACACAGAAAATATATTATTTTTTTAGCACTTGGGGGGAGCACCCCTGATGGACAGAGCACCCCCTGGACAACACTACAGCACCTCTTTAGGACTGGGACACTGCACAGGACTTTGGAGTGGACACAGCCCCTATGGAGAACTGACTGCACAACACAGTCCAGCCAGCCCCTATGGACTTTGAAGTAGTGGACACAGCCCCTATTAACAACAGCAGCACAGCACAACACAGCCAGCCCCTATGGACTTTGAAGTAGTGGACAACAGCAGCACTACACTACACTACACTACACAGCCCTTACTCCCACCCTCCCTCTTCACTGTCCACAGCCGAGTGAGAAAATGGCGCCGACGCGGGTACCTTATATAGGATCCAAAACCCGCGAGACTCGGAAGGCGGGATGATGACGTTTTGCCTCGATTTCAGATCCGAGTCAGGCGGGAAAAGTCGAGCCTGACTCGGATTGGACTCGGATCGGGGGGGCTCGGGGGGGGTTCGGATTTCAGAAATCCAAACCCGCTCACCCCTAGTAATTACCATATCCATCCCCACTGCCAGGCTATAGGGTAATTACCATATCCATCCCCACTGCCAGGCTAGGGTAAGTACCATATCCATCCCTAGGTGAGGCTGCCAGGCTATAGGGTAATTACCATATCCATCCCCACTGCCAGGCTATAGGGTCATTACCATATCCATCCCCACTGCCAGGCTATAGGGTAATTACCATATCCATCCCTAGGTAAGGCTGCCAGGCTATAGGGTAAATACCATATCCATCCCTAGGTGAGGCTGCCAGGCTAGGGTAATTACCATATCCATCCCCACTGCCAGGCTATAGGGTAATTACCATATCCATCCCCACTGCCAGGCTAGGGTAATTACCATATCCATCCCCACTGCCAGGCTATAGGGTAATTACCATATCCATCCCTAGGTGAGGCTGCCAGGCTATAGGGTAATTACCATATCCATCCCTAGGTGAGGCTGCCAGGCTATAGGGTAATTACCTTATCCATCCCTAGGTGAGGCAGCCAGGCTATAGGGTAATTACCATATCCATCCCTAGGTGAGGCTGCCAGGCTAGGGTAATTACCATATCCATCCCCACTGCCAGGCTATAGGGTAATTACCATATCCATCCCTAGGTGAGGCTGCCAGGCTAGAGTAATTACCATATCCATCCCCACTGCCAGGCTATAGGGTAATTACCATATCCATCCCCACTGCCAGGCTATAGGGTAATTACCATATCCATCCCTAGGTGAGGCTGCCAGGCTAGGGTAATTACCATATCCATCCCCACTGCCAGGCTAGGGTAATTACCATATCCATCCCCACTGCCAGGCTAGGGTAATTACCATATCCATCCCCACTGCCAGGTTAGGGTAATTACCATATCCATCCCCACTGCTAGGCTAGGGTAATTACCATATCCATCCCTAGGTGAGGACGTCTAACCAGCAGTTTGTCTCCAAAGGTCAGGACATGTTACATTTCTATAAGTGCATTTAAACCCAGCTTACATTTAAAATCATACCTTTTAAATACATGTCCTGGCTCAGTGCTGCACATACCATCTTGAATACGTTTTTAGGTATAAACACAATTGGCGCCTAGCGCCGATAATACATTTAAACATGGCGCCAAGCGCACTTTGTCTCTTTAAATATGACAGGGGTTTACACTTTCAGCGCCGTGGTAAACATTTTAAACACGTGTGGTCAGCCTCCGGCCACATACAGACAAATGTGACAGTAAACAGGCCTTGTATGGGGTCACTGTGTTAGGTCCTGCTGTGCAGCCTGAGGCTGGATCTCTCCCTATCGTACAGACATATGTGACAGTAAACAGGCCATGTATAGGGTCACTGTATGAGGTCCTGCTGTGCAGCCTGAGGATGGATCTTTCCGTATCGTACAGACATATGTGACAGTAAACAGGCCATGTATGGGGTCACTGTGTTAGGTCCTGCTGTGCGGCCTGAGGCTGGATCTTTCCCTATCGTACAGACATATGTGACAGTAAACAGGCCTTGTATGGGGTCACTGTGTTAGGTCCTGCTGTGCGGCCTGAGGCTAGATCTTTCCGTATCATACAGACATATGTGACAGTAAACAGGCCATGTATGGGTTCACTGTGTGAGGTCCTGCTGTGTGGCCTGAGGCTGGATCTTTCCGTATCATACAGACATATGTGACAGTAAACAGGCCTTGTATGGGGTCACTGTGTGAGGTCCTGCTGTGTGGCCTGAGGCTGGATCTTTCCCTATCGTACAGACATATGTGACAGTAAACAGGCCTTGTATGGGGTACTGTGTTAGGTCCTGCTGTGCAGCCTGAGGCTGGATCTCTCCCTATCGTACAGACATATGTGACAGTAAACAGGCCTTGTATGGGGTCACTGTATGAGGTCCTGCTGTGCAGCCTGAGGCTGGATCTTTCCGTATCGTACAGACATATGTGACAGTAAACAGGCCATGTATGGGGTCACTGTGTTAGGTCCTGCTGTGCGGCCTGAGGCTGGATCTTTCCCTATCGTACAGACATATTGACAGTAAACAGGCCTTGTATGGGGTCACTGTGTTAGGTCCTGCTGTGCGGCCTGAGGCTAGATCTTTCCGTATCGTACAGACATATGTGACAGTAAACAGGCCATGTATGGGTTCACTGTGTGAGGTCCTGCTGTGTGGCCTGAGGCTGGATCTTTCCGTATCATACAGACATATGTGACAGTAAACAGGCCTTGTATGGGGTCACTGTGTGAGGTCCTGCTGTGTGGCCTGAGGCTGGATCTTTCCCTATCGTACAGACATATGTGACAGTAAACAGGCCTTGTATGGGGTACTGTGTTAGGTCCTGCTGTGCGGCCTGAGGCTAGATCTTTCCGTATCGTACAGACATATGTGACAGTAAACAGGCCTTGTATGGGGTCACTGTGTGAGGTCCTGCTGTGCAGCCTGAGGCTGGATCTTTCCCTATCGTACAGACATATGTGACAGTAAACAGGCCATGTATGGGTCACTGTGTTAGGTCCTGCTGTGCAACCTGAGGCTAGATCTTTCCGTATCGTACAGACATATGTGACAGTAAACAGGCCATGTATGGGGTCACTGTGTTAGGTCCTGCTGTGCGGCCTGAGGCTGGATCTTTCCGTATCGTACAGACATATGTGACAGTAAACAGGCCTTGTATGGGGTCACTGTGTTAGGTCCTGCTGTGTGGCCTGAGGCTAGATCTTTCCGTATCGTACAGACATATGTGACAGTAAACAGGCCATGTATGGGGTCACTGTGTTAGGTCCTGCTGTGTGGCCTGAGGCTGGATCTTTCCGTATCGTACAGACAAATGTGACAGTAAACAGGCCATGTATGGGGTCACTGTGTGAGGTCCTGCTGTCTGGCCTGAGGCTGGATCTTTCCCTATCATACAGACATATGTGACAGTAAACAGGCCATGTATGGGGTCACTGTGTTAGGTCCTGCTGTGTGGCCTGAGGCTGGATCTTTCCCTATCGTACAGACATATGTGACAGTAAACAGGCCTTGTATGGGGTCACTGTGTTAGGTCCTGCTGTGTGGCCTGAGGCTGGATCTTTCCTTATCGTACAGACATATGTGACAGTAAACAGGCCATGTATGGGGTCACTGTGTTAGGTCCTGCTGTGTGGCCTGAGGCTGGATCTTTCCGTATCGTACAGACATATGTGACAGTAATCAGGCCATGTATGGGGTCACTGTGTGAGGTCCTGCTGTCTGGCCTGAGGCTGGATCTTTCCCTATCATACAGACATATGTGACAGTAAACAGGCCTTGTATGGGGTCACTGTGTTAGGTCCTGCTGTGCAACCTGAGGCTGGATCTTTCCGTGTCGTACAGACATATGTGACAGTAAACAGGCCTTGTATGGGTCACTGTATTAGGTCCTGCTGTGTGGCCTGAGGCTGGATCTTTCCCTATCGTACAGACATATGTGACAGTAAACAGGCCATGTATGGGGTCACTGTGTTAGGTCCTGCTGTCTGGCCTGAGGATAGGACTCTCACATATTGGCCAATGATCTAAAAAAAAAAATCATGATTAGAATTTGATTTCCCCTCACTGACACCGTACATAAATACACTGCATATATAGTATATACGTAGCCCGGTGGAGAGATGGTAGTAATATAGGCATATATATCACTGAGATTACAGGTGCGCATTTTGGCACATCATCCCAATGATTATCCCCGCTCAGCTTCCTATGGCAATTGCTCAGCGAAACGCGTTGAGACTTTTTACCCTTTATCCGCACTCCTAGGACCTGTTGGACGTGTGCTGGACTCTTTCTTCTCCTCTTGGAAGTCTTTGCAGCTTTGGATGACACCTTGTGGATTGTGCTTCAGCCCATACATCGTTGGATGGCAGAGGACTTCCTGAAAGCTATTTAAGCCATCTATTGGTAATGTTATGCCACTAAATACACCCTGAGGCGAGAGCCCTAATTTCAATACCAGTAATACAGGAGCGCATTTTAGTGGATTCATATTATTTTAATTCTTATTTATTTTCTATATGTCTATACACTAGTATGTCGTTTTTACACAAACATTATACGAGATATTTTCTTGCAGATTTTAGTGAATTAAACCGTCCATCACTTCAGATTTTTTTGTAGCGCTGGTCTTTTTTGATTATTATTGGGACTGACAACCCCACTTACCAGCAGCATTTATGACAGCGCGTTAGAACTGTGTATTCATTATAAATGCACATATCTGATAGTCAGTAATCGTAAATGCTGTGAACCTAAATAGGAATACTGTATGTCCGGTGTGTAGATGTCCTATCTATCTCAGGTGGATCATAGTCCTGTCATCCTAGATGTTCTATCCTGTAATCCTAGATGTTCTCTCTACTCCAGGTGGCTCAATGTTCTGTAATTTTAGATGTTATCTTTATCCTAGGTGGATCATAGTCCTGTCATCCTAGATGTTCTCTCTATCGCAGGTGGCTCATTGTTCTGTAATCATAGAGGTCATCTCTATCCCGGGTGGCTCATAGTCCTGCAATTCTAGATGTCCTCTTTACTGCAGGTGGCTCATATGAATGTGAATTAGAATATGGTCAGTGTCTACATGTTCTAAGTCTATCTATTCCAGGAGGCTCCAGAGCTGGTATAGCCTCTAGCCGATCAATGTTCTGATGGTAACAGCATGAATATGGTCAGTGCCCACATGTTGTGACTCCAGGTGCTCCAGTTACAGCTCAGTGTCCTCCATGGCCACCCAGTAATCCTTCCTATACACGCAAAAGTCTATGGGACTCAGACCTGGATGTATCGAATAATTTCACTCAGATCATAGCCAGTCACAGCGAAGGAGGTTCCCTGAGGGTCGCAGAATCGTGCCCCACATATCTGGGTGTCTGTCACACACTCCGAGTGACGGTGTTGTACCTGTATACAAGGAATGACCAGGTGACTAGAACAAGGAAATGTCAGATACAATAACCAGTACGAGCACAGTAACGAGAACTCACCTCAATGGTGTCCGACTCTGTGCAGCGACTCAACTGCCAGATCTGCACAAACGAATCCTCTGCCCCAGACAGCAACTGCAGGAATAAAGTACAGAGTGATGATACATACAGATACAGGAGTGATGCTACATACAGATACAGGAGTGATGATACATACAGATACAGGAAAGATGATACATACAGATACAGGAGTGATGACACATACAGATACAGGAGTGATGCTACATACAGATACAGGAGTGATGCTACATACAGATACAGGAGAGATGATACATACAGATACAGGAAAGATGATACATACAGATACAGGAGTGATGATACATACAGATACAGGAGTGATGCTACATACAGATACAGGAGTGATGCTACATACAGATACAGGAGTGATGCTACATACAGATACAGGAGTGATGATACATACAGATACAGGAAAGATGATACATACAGATACAGGAGTGATGACACATACAGATACAGGAGTGATGCTACATACAGATACAGGAGTGATGCTACATACAGATACAGGAGAGATGATACATACAGATACAGGAAAGATGATACATACAGATACAGGAGTGATGATACATACAGATACAGGAGTGATGCTACATACAGATACAGGAGTGATGCTACATACAGATACAGGAGTGATGCTACATACAGATACAGGAGTGATGACACATACAGATACAGGAGTGATGCTACATACAGATACAGGAGAGATGATACATACAGATACAGGAAAGATGATACATACAGATACAGGAGTGATGATACATACAGATACAGGAGTGATGACACATACAGATACAGGAGTGATGATACATACAGATACAGGAGTGATGATACATACAGATACAGGAGTGATGACACATACAGATACAGGAGTGATGATACATACAGATACAGGAGTGATGCTACATACAGATACAGGAGTGATGATACATACAGATACAGGAGTGATGATACATACAGATACAGGAGTGATGATACATACAGATACAGGAGTGATGCTACATACAGATACAGGAGTGATGACACATACAGATACAGGAGTGATCATACATACAGATACAGGAGTGATGATACATACATATACAGGAGTGATGATACATACAGATACAGATACAGGAGTGATGACACATAACATACAGATACAGGAGTGATGACACATAACATACAGATACAGGAGTGATGCTACATACAGATACAGGAGTGATGCTACATACAGATACAGGAGTGATGATACATACAGATACAGGAGTGATGACACATACAGATACAGGAGTGATGCTACATACAGATACAGGAGTGATGCTACATAC
This sequence comes from Taudactylus pleione, assembly GCA_031769625.1. NCBI lineage: Eukaryota > Metazoa > Chordata > Amphibia > Anura > Myobatrachidae > Taudactylus > Taudactylus pleione. The sequence continues at coordinate 118,537 of JAUIMM010002263.1, read as the reverse complement.
AGATACAGGAGTGATGCTACATACAGATACAGGAGTGATGCTACATACAGATACAGGAGTGATGATACATACATATACAGGAGTGATGACACATACAGATACAGGAGTGATGCTACATACAGATACAGGAGTGATGATACATACAGATACAGGAGTGATGCTACATACAGATACAGGAGTGATGATACATACAGATACAGGAGTGATGATACATACAGATACAGGAGTGATGATACATACAGATACAGGAGTGATGCTACATACAGATACAGGAGTGATGACACATACAGATACAGGAGTGATCATACATACAGATACAGGAGTGATGATACATACATATACAGGAGTGATGATACATACAGATACAGATACAGGAGTGATGACACATAACATACAGATACAGGAGTGATGACACATAACATACAGATACAGGAGTGATGCTACATACAGATACAGGAGTGATGACACATACAGATACAGGAGTGATGACACATACAGATACAGGAGTGATGCTACATACAGATACAGGAGTGATGATACATACAGATACAGGAGTGATGATACATACAGATACAGATACAGGAGAGATGATACATACAGATACAGGAGTGATGACACATACAGATACAGGAGTGATGACACATACAGATAGAGGAGTGATGATACATACAGATACAGGAGTGATGATACATACAGATACAGGAGTGATGATACATACAGATACAGGAGTGATGATACATACAGATACAGGAGTGATGCTACATACAGATACAGGAGTGATGCTACATACAGATACAGATACAGGAGTGATGACACATACAGATACAGAAGTGATGCTACATACATATACAGGAGTGATGCTACATACAGATACAGTAGTGATGATACATACAGATACAGAAGTGATGCTACATACAGATACAGGAGTGATGATACATACAGATACAGGAGAGATGATACATACAGATACAGGAGTGATGATACATACAGATACAGGAGTGATGATACATACAGATACAGGAGTGATGACACATACAGATACAGGAGTGATGATACATACAGATACAGATACAGGAGTGATGATACATACATATACAGGAGTGATGATACATACATATACAGGAGTGATGATACATACAGATACAGGAGAGATGATACATATAGATACAGGAGTGATGATACATACAGATACAGAAGTGATGACACATACAGATACAGGAGTGATGACACATACAGATACAGGAGTGATGATACATACAGATACAGATACAGGAGTGATGATACATACAGATACAGGAGAGATGATACATACATATACAGGAGTGATGATACATACAGATACAGGAGTGATGCTACATACAGATACAGGAGTGATGATACATACATATACAGGAGTGATGCTACATACAGATACAGATACAGGAGTGATGACACATACAGATACAGAAGTGATGCTACATACATATACAGGAGTGATGCTACATACAGATACAGATACAGGAGTGATGACACATACAGATACAGAAGTGATGCTACATACATATACAGGAGTGATGCTACATACAGATACAGATACAGGAGTGATGATACATACAGATACAGTAGTGATGATACATACAGATACAGAAGTGATGATACATACAGATACAGTAGTGATGATACATACAGATACAGGAGTGATGACACATACAGATACAGGAGTGATGACACATACAGATACATACAGATACAGTAGTGATGATACATACAGATACAGGAGTGATGACACATACAGATACAGGAGTGATGCTACATACAGATACAGGAGTGATGATACATACAGATACAGGAGTGATGATACATACAGATACAGGAGTGATGATACATACAGATACAGGAGTGATGATACATACAGATACAGTAGTGATGATACATACAGATACAGAAGTGATGCTACATACAGATACAGGAGTGATGATACATACATATACAGGAGTGATGCTACATACAGATACAGATACAGGAGTGATGACACATACAGATACAGGAGTGATGATACATACAGGTACAGATACAGGAGTGATGATACATACAGATACAGGAGTGATGATACATACAGGTACAGGAGTGATGACACATACAGATACAGGAGTGATGATACATACAGATACAGGAGTGATGATACATACAGATACAGGAGTGATGATACATACAGATACAGGAGAGATGATACATACAGATACAGGAGTGATGACACATACAGATACAGGAGTGATGATACATACAGGTACAGATACAGGAGTGATGATACATAACATACAGATACAGGAGTGATGATACATACAGGTACAGGAGTGATGACACATACAGATACAGGAGTGATGATACATACAGGTACAGGAGTGATGACACATACAGATACAGGAGTGATGATACATACAGATACAGGAGTGATGATACATACAGATACAGGAGTGATGATACATACATATACAGGAGTGATGATACATACAGATACAGGAGTGATGATACATACAGATACAGGAGTGATGATACATACAGATACAGGAGTGATGATACATACAGATACAGGAGTGATGATACATACAGATACAGGAGTGATGATACATACAGATACAGGAGTGATGATACATACAGATAGAGGAGTGATGATACATACAGATAGAGGAGTGATGATACATACAGATAGAGGAGTGATGATACATACAGATACAGGAGTGATGATACATACAGATACAGGAGTGATGCTACATACAGATACAGGAGTGATGATACATACATATACAGGAGTGATGATACATACAGATACAGGAGTGATGACACATACAGATACAGGAGTGATGATACATACAGATACAGGAGTGATGATACATACAGATACAGGAGTGATGATACATACAGATACAGGAGTGATGATACATACAGATACAGGAGTGATGATACATACAGATACAGGAGTGATGATACATACAGATAGAGGAGTGATGATACATACAGATAGAGGAGTGATGATACATACAGATACAGGAGTGATGATACATACAGATACAGGAGTGATGATACATACAGATACAGGAGTGATGACACATACAGATACAGGAGTGATGATACATACAGATACAGGAGTGATGATACATAACATACAGATACAGGAGTGATGATACATACATATACAGGAGTGATGATACATACAGATACAGGAGTGATGATACATACAGATACAGGAGTGATGATACATACAGATACAGGAGTGATGATACATACAGATACAGGAGAGATGATACATACAGATACAGGAGTGATGACACATACAGATACAGGAGTGATGATACATACAGGTACAGATACAGGAGTGATGACACATACAGATACAGGAGTGATGATACATACAGGTACAGGAGTGATGACACATACAGATACAGGAGTGATGATACATACAGATACAGGAGTGATGATACATACAGATACAGGAGTGATGATACATACAGATACAGGAGTGATGATACATACAGATACAGGAGTGATGATACATACAGATACAGGAGTGATGATACATACAGATACAGGAGTGATGATACATACAGATACAGGAGTGATGATACATACAGATACAGGAGTGATGCTACATACAGATACAGGAGTGATGCTACATACAGATACAGATACAGGAGTGATGACACATACAGATACAGAAGTGATGCTACATACATATACAGGAGTGATGCTACATACAGATACAGTAGTGATGCTACATACAGATACAGAAGTGATGCTACATACAGATACAGGAGTGATGATACATACAGATACAGGAGAGATGATACATACAGATACAGGAGTGATGATACATACAGATACAGGAGTGATGACACATACAGATACAGGAGTGATGATACATACAGATACAGATACAGGAGTGATGATACATACATATACAGGAGTGATGATACATACATATACAGGAGTGATGATACATACAGATACAGGAGAGATGATACATACAGATACAGGAGTGATGCTACATACAGATACAGAAGTGATGCTACATACAGATACAGGAGTGATGATACATACATATACAGGAGTGATGCTACATACAGATACAGATACAGGAGTGATGACACATACAGATACAGAAGTGATGCTACATACATATACAGGAGTGATGCTACATACAGATACAGATACAGGAGTGATGACACATACAGATACAGGAGTGATGATACATACAGATACAGTAGTGATGATACATACAGATACAGTAGTGATGATACATACAGATACAGAAGTGATGATACATACAGATACAGAAGTGATGCTACATACATATACAGGAGTGATGACACATACAGATACAGGAGTGATGACACATACAGATACAGGAGTGATGATACATACAGATACAGTAGTGATGATACATACAGATACAGGAGTGATGATACATACATATACAGATACAGGAGTGATGACACATACAGATACAGTAGTGATGATACATACAGATACAGAAGTGATGCTACATACAGATACAGGAGTGATGATACATACATATACAGGAGTGATGCTACATACAGATACAGATACAGGAGTGATGACACATACAGATACAGGAGTGATGATACATACAGGTACAGATACAGGAGTGATGATACATACAGATACAGGAGTGATGATACATACAGGTACAGGAGTGATGACACATACAGATACAGGAGTGATGATACATACAGATACAGGAGTGATGATACATACAGATACAGGAGTGATGATACATACAGGTACAGGAGTGATGACACATACAGATACAGGAGTGATGATACATACAGATACAGGAGTGATGATACATACATATACAGGAGTGATGATACATACAGATACAGGAGTGATGATACATACAGATACAGGAGTGATGATACATACAGATACAGGAGTGATGATACATACAGATACAGGAGTGATGATACATACAGATACAGGAGAGATGATACATACAGATACAGGAGTGATGATACATACAGATACAGGAGTGATGATACATACATATACAGGAGTGATGATACATACAGATACAGGAGTGATGATACATACAGATAGAGGAGTGATGATACATACAGATAGAGGAGTGATGATACATACAGATACAGGAGTGATGATACATACATATACAGGAGTGATGATACATACAGATACAGGAGTGATGACACATACAGATACAGGAGTGATGATACATACAGATACAGGAGTGATGATACATACATATACAGGAGTGATGATACATACAGATACAGGAGTGATGATACATACAGATACAGGAGTGATGATACATACAGATACAGGAGTGATGATACATACATATACAGGAGTGATGATACATACAGATAGAGGAGTGATGATACATACAGATAGAGGAGTGATGATACATACAGATACAGGAGTGATGATACATACAGATACAGGAGTGATGATACATACAGATACAGGAGTGATGACACATACAGATACAGGAGTGATGATACATACAGATACAGGAGTGATGATACATAACATACAGATACAGGAGTGATGATACATACATATACAGGAGTGATGATACATACAGATACAGGAGTGATGATACATACAGATACAGGAGTGATGATACATACAGATACAGGAGAGATGATACATACAGATACAGGAGTGATGACACATACAGATACAGGAGTGATGATACATACAGGTACAGATACAGGAGTGATGATACATAACATACAGATACAGGAGTGATGATACATACAGGTACAGGAGTGATGACACATACAGATACAGGAGTGATGATACATACAGATACAGGAGTGATGATACATACAGATACAGGAGTGATGATACATACAGATACAGGAGTGATGATACATACAGATACAGGAGTGATGATACATACAGATACAGGAGTGATGATACATACAGATACAGGAGTGATGATACATACAGATACAGGAGTGATGATACATACAGATACAGGAGTGATGATACATACAGATACAGGAGTGATGATACATACATATACAGGAGTGATGATACATACAGATAGAGGAGTGATGATACATACAGATAGAGGAGTGATGATACATACAGATACAGGAGTGATGATACATACAGATACAGGAGTGATGATACATACAGATACAGGAGTGATGACACATACAGATACAGGAGTGATGATACATACAGATACAGGAGTGATGATACATACATATACAGGAGTGATGATACATACAGATACAGGAGTGATGATACATACAGATACAGGAGTGATGATACATACAGATACAGGAGTGATGATACATACAGATACAGGAGTGATGATACATACAGATAGAGGAGTGATGATACATACAGATACAGGAGTGATGATACATACAGATACAGGAGTGATGATACATACAGATACAGGAGTGATGATACAGGAGTGATGATACATAACATACAGATACAGGAGTGATGATACATACATATACAGGAGTGATGATACATACAGATACAGGAGTGATGATACATACAGATACAGGAGTGATGATACATACAGATACAGGAGAGGTGATACATACAGATACAGGAGTGATGATACATACATATACAGGAGTGATGATACATACATATACAGGAGTGATGACACATACAGATACAGGAGTGATGCTACATACAGATAAAGGAGTGATGCTACATACAGATACAGGAGTGATGATACACACAGATACAGGAGTGATGATACATACAGATACAGGAGTGATGATACATACAGATACAGGAGTGATGATACATACAGATACAGGAGTGATGATACATACAGGTACAGGAGTGATGACACATACAGATACAGGAGTGATGATACACACAGATACAGGAGTGATGATACACGCAGATACAGGAGTGATGATACATGCAGATACAGGAGTGATGATACATACAGATACAGGAGTGATGATACACACAGATACAGGAGTGATGATACACACAGATACAGGAGTGATGATACACGCAGATACAGGAGTGATGACACATGCATATACAGGAGTGATGATACATACATATACAGGAGTGATGATACATACATATACAGGAGTGATGATACATACAGATACAGGAGTGATGATACATACAGATACAGGAGTGATGATACATACATATACAGGAGTGATGATACATACAGATACAGGAGTGATGATACATACAGATACAGGAGTGATGCTACATACAGATACAGGAGTGATGACACATACAGATACAGGAGTGATGATACATACAGATACAGGAGTGATGATACATACAGATACACACAGATACAGGAGTGATGCTACACACAGATACAGTAGTGATGATACATACAGATACACACAGATACAGGAGTGATGATACATACATATACAGGAGTGATGATACATACATATACAGGAGTGATGATACATAACTAACAGATACAGGAGTGATGATACATACAGATAGAGGAGTGATGATACATACAGATACAGGAGTGATGATACATACAGATACAGGAGTGATGCTACATACAGATACAGGAGTGATGATACATACATATACAGGAGTGATGATACATACATATACAGGAGTGATGATACATACAGACACAGGAGTGATGATACATACAGATACAGGAGTGATGATACATACAGATACAGGAGTGATGATACATACAGATACAGGAGTGATGACACATACAGATAGAGGAGTGATGATACACACAGATACAGGAGTGATGCTACACACAGATACAGTAGTGATGATACATACAGATACAGGAGTGATGATACATACAGATACAGGAGTGATGACACATACAGATACAGGAGTGATGCTACATACAGATACAGGAGTGATGATACATAACATACAGATACAGGAGTGATGCTACATACAGATACAGGAGAGATGACACATACAGATACAGGAGAGATGATACATACAGATACAGGAGTGACGATACATAACATACAGATACAGGAGTGATGACACATACAGATACAGGAGTGATGCTACATACAGATACAGGAGTGATGATACATAACATACAGATACAGGAGTGATGCTACATACAGATACAGGAGAGATGACACATACAGATACAGGAGAGATGATACATACAGATACAGGAGTGATGATACATAACATACAGATACAGGAGTGATGACACATACAGATACAGGAGTGATGCTACATACAGATACAGGAGTGATGATACATAACATACAGATACAGGAGTGATGATACATACAGATACAGGAGTGATGCTACATACAGATACAGGAGTGATGATACATACAGATACAGGAGTGATCATACATACAGATACAGGAGTGATCACACATACAGATACAGGAGTGATGATACATACAGATACAGGAGTGATGATACATACAGGTACAGGAGTGATGATACATACAGATACAGGAGTGATGATACATAACATACAGATACAGGAGTGATGATACATAACATACAGATACAGGAGTGATGCTACATACAGATACAGGAGTGATGATACATACAGATACAGGAGTGATGATACATACAGATAGAGGAGTGATGATACATACAGATACAGGAGTGATGATACATACAGATACAGGAGTGATGATACATACAGGTACAGGAGTGATGATACATACAGATACAGGAGTGATGACACATACAGATACATACAGATACAGGAGTGATGACACATACAGATACAGGAGTGATGATACATACAGATACAGAAGTGATGCTACATACAGATACAGGAGAGATGATACATACAGATAGAGGAGTGATGATACATACAGATACAGGAGTGATGATACATACAGATACAGGAGTGATGATACATAACATACAGATACAGGAGTGATGATACATACAGATACAGGAGTGATGATACATACAGATACAGAAGTGATGCTACATACAGATACAGGAGTGATGATACATACAGATACAGGAGTGATGACACATACAGATACAGGAGTGATGATACATACAGATACAGATACAGGAGTGATGATACATACAGATACAGGAGAGATGATACATACAGATACAGGAGTGATGATACATACAGATACAGGAGTGATGATACATACAGATACAGGAGTGATGACACATACAGATACAGGAGTGATGATACATACAGATACAGAAGTGATGCTACATACAGATACAGGAGAGATGATACATACAGATACAGGAGTGATGATACATAACATACAGATACAGGAGTGATGATACATACAGATACAGGAGTGATGATACATACAGATACAGGAGTGATGATACATACAGATACAGGAGTGATGATACATACAGATACAGGAGTGATGATACATACAGATACAGGAGTGATGATACATACAGATACAGGAGTGATGATACATACAGATACAGGAGTGATGATACATACAGATACAGGAGTGATGATACATACAGATACACACAGATACAGGAGTGATGATACATACATATACAGGAGTGATGATACATACATATACAGGAGTGATGATACATACAGATACAGGAGTGATGATACATACATATACAGGAGTGATGATACATACAGATAGAGGAGTGATGATACATACAGATACAGGAGTGATGATACATACATATACAGGAGTGATGATACATAACATACAGATAGAGGAGTGATGATACATACAGATACAGTAGTGATGATACATACAGATACGGGAGTGATGATACATACAGATACACACAGATACAGGAGTGATGATACATACAGATACAGGAGTGATGATACAGGAGTGATGATACAGGAGTGATGACACATACAGATACAGGAGTGATGATACATACAGATACAGGAGTGATGATACATACAGGTACAGGAGTGATGATACATACAGATACAGGAGTGATGATACAGGAGTGAAAATACATACAGATACAGGAGTGATGATACATACAGATACAGGAGTGATGATACATACAGATACAGGAGTGATGATACATACAGATACAGGAGTGATGACACATACAGATACAGGAGGAATGATACATACAGATACAGGAGTGATGACACATACAGATACAGGAGGGATGATACATACAGGTACAGGAGTGATGATACATACAGATACAGGAGTGATGATACATACAGATACAGGAGTGATGATACATACAGATACAGGAGTGATGATACATACAGATACAGATACAGGAGTGATGACACATACAGATACGGGAGTGATGCTACATACAGATACAGGAGTGATGATACATACAAATACAGGAGTGATGATACATACAGATACAGGAGTGATGATACATACAGATACAGGAGTGATGCTACATACAGATACGGGAGTGATGCTACATACAGATACGGGAGTGATGCTACATACAGATACAGGAGTGATGATACATACAAATACAGGAGTGATGATACATACAGATACAGGAGTGATGATACATACAGATACAGGAGTGATGCTACATACAGATACGGGAGTGATGCTACATACAGATACAGGAGTGATGCTACATACAGATACGGGAGTGATGCTACATACAGATACAGGAGTGATGATACATACAAATACAGGAGTGATGATACATACAGATACAGGAGTGATGATACATACAGATACAGGAGTGATGCTACATACAGATACGGGAGTGATGCTACATACAGATACAGGAGTGATGCTACATACAGATACAGGAGTGATGATACATACAGATACACACAGATACAGGAGTGATGATACATACAGATACAGCAGTGATGATACATAACATACAGATACAGGAGTGATGACACATACAGATACAGGAGTGATGATACATACAGATACAGGAGTGATGATACATACAGATACAGGAGTGATGATACATACAGATAGAGTAGTGATGATACATACAGATACAGGAGTGATGACACATACAGATACAGGAGTGATGATACATACAGATAGCGGAGTGATGATACATACAGATAGAGGAGTGATGATACATACATATACAGGAGTGATGATACATACAGATACAGGAGTGATGATACATACAGATACACACAGATACAGGAGTGATGATACATACAGATACAGGAGTGATGATACATACAGATACACACAGATACAGTAGTGATGATACATACATATACAGGAGTGATGATACATACAGATACAGGAGTGATGATACATACATATACAGGAGTGATGATACATACAGATACAGGAGTGATGATACACACAGATACAGGAGTGATGATACATACATATACAGGAGTGATGATACATACAGATACAGGAGTGATGATACATACAGATACACACAGATACAGTAGTGATGATACATACATATACAGGAGTGATGATACATACAGATACAGGAGTGATGATACATACAGATACACACAGATACAGTAGTGATGATACATACATATACAGGAGTGATGATACATACATATACAGGAGTTATGATACATACAGATACAGGAGTGATGACACATACAGATACAGGAGTGATGACACATACAGATACAGGAGTGATGCTACATACAGATACAGGAGTTATGATACATACAGATACAGGAGTGATGACACATACAGATACAGGAGTGATGACACATACAGATACAGGAGTGATGATACATACATATACAGGAGTGATGATACATACATATACAGGAGTGATGATACATACAGATACAGTAGTGATGATACATACAGATACAGGAGTGATGATACATACAGATACAGGAGTGATGATACATACAGATACAGGAGTGATGATACATACAGATACAGGAGTGATGATACATACATATACAGGAGTGATGCTACATACAGATACAGGAGTGATGATACATACAGATACAGGAGTGATGACACATACAGATACACACAGATACAGGAGTGATGCTACACACAGATACAGGAGTGATGATACATACAGATACAGGAGTGATGATACATACAGATACAGGAGAGATGCTACATACAGATACAGGAGTGATGCTACATACAGATACAGGAGAGATGCTACATACAGATACAGGAGTGATGCTACACACAGATACAGGAGTGATGATACATACAGATACAGGAGTGATGATACATACAGATACAGGAGAGATGCTACATACAGATACAGGAGAGATGCTACATACATATACAGGAGTGATGATACATACAGATACAGTAGTGATGATACATACAGAAACACACATATACAGGAGTGATGATACATACAGATACAGGAGTGATGACACATACAGATACAGGAGTGATGCTACATACAGATACAGGAGTGATGATACATACAGATACAGGAGTGATGACACATACAGATACAGGAGTGATGCTACATACAGATACAGGAGTGATGATACATACAGATACAGGAGTGATGATACATACATATACAGGAGTGATGATACATACAGATACAGGAGTGATGACACATACAGATACAGGAGTGATGATACATACAGATACAGGAGTGATGCTACATACAGATACAGGAGTGATGATACATACAGATACACACAGATACAGGAGTGATGATACATACAGATACAGGAGTGATGATACATACAGATACAGGAGTGATGCTACATACAGATACAGGAGTGATGATACATGCAGATACAGGAGTGATGATACACACAGATACAGGAGTGATGATACATACAGATACATGAGTGATGATACATACAGATACAGGAGTGATGATACATACAGATACAGGAGTGATGCTACATACAGATACAGGAGTGATGATACATACAGATACAGGAGTGATGATACATACAGATACAGGAGTGATGCTACATACAGATACAGGAGTGATGATACATACAGATACAGGAGTGATGATACATACAGATACAGAAGTGATGATACAGGAGTGATGATACATACAGATACAGGAGTGATGATACATACAGATACAGGAGTGATGATACAGGAGTGATGATACATACAGATACAGGAGTGATGCTACATACAGATACAGGAGTGATGATACATACAGATACAGGAGTGATGATACATACAGATACAGGAGTGATGACACATACAGATACAGGAGTGATGCTACATACAGATACAGGAGTGATGATACATACAGATACAGGAGTGATGATACATACAGATACAGGAGTGATGACACATACAGATACAGGAGTGATGACACATACAGATACAGGAGTGATGCTACATACAGATACAGGAGAGATGATACATACAGATAGAGGAGTGATGATACATACAGATACAGGAGTGATGATACATACAGATACAGGAGAGATGATACATACAGATACAGTAGTGATGATACATACAGATACAGGAGTGATGATACATACAGATAGAGGAGTGATGATACATACAGATACAGGAGTGATGATACATACAGATACAGGAATGATGATACATACAGATACAGGAGAGATGCTACATACAGGTACACACATACATCACCCATGTACAGAGTATCGATGCACACAGGAACGGGAACATACTCTGCCAGATTCTGGAGCTATGTCCAGAGTGTAGATCCACCTGGCATGGGCATCAAGCTCTGCAGTTATATCCCCAGTGGCGGCATCATACAACCGGATCTGTCCACTCCCATAGGCTGCGGCAACCATCCCGTCCCACAGCTTCACCGAGGAGCAGGTGACGCTGCAGAACATAAGGGGGGGGTGAGGAGAAATGCCTGACTAATGGCAAATTTACAGAAAGAGGATATAAAAGTTATAAAGTTCATGAAATCTGCCCATTTCTGGCTCCATCACCTCATTCCTGACCATTGCCCAAGGCTCTGTATACATGGCGCTTATATAGAGCACGGGCACTTTGGCCAATCAGAAGCACATAATGAAGCTGAAATGACTCCAAGGCTCATTGATTAAGCTGTAACATGTCAGGGCTAATAATCTGCTCATCTTCATGTGACTGTCCCCATCTCTATGGTCACATATAGCGGCCAAAGAAAGAGGAAATGGTCAAAAAAAATGCAATGTAGCGGTAATAACAGTATCAATAATAATTATATACAGTAACATTAGAAGACTCAAAGGAATAGACCAACCTGAGAGCCAATCACAGCACTGCAACACTCACAGGAATAGACCAACCTGAGAGCCAATCACAGCACTGTAATACTCACAGGAATAGACCGAACAGAGGGCCAATCAAAGCACTACAACACTCACAGGAATAGACCAACCTGAGAGCCAATCAAAGCACTACAACACTCACAGGAATAGACCGACCTGAGAGCCAATCATAGCACTGCAACACTCACAGGAATAGACCGACCTGAGAGCCAATCACAGCACTGCAACACTCACAGGAATAGACCAACCTGAGAGCCAATCACAGCACTGCAACACTCACAGGAATAGACCAACCTGAGAGCCAATCATAGCACTGCAACACTCACAGGAATAGACCAACCTGAGAGCCAATCATAGCACTACAACATTCACAGGAATAGACCAACCGGAGGGCCAATCATAGCACTGCAACACTCACAGGAATAGACCAACCTGAGAGCCAATCATAGCACTGCAACACTCACAGGAATAGACCAACCTGAGAGCCAATCATAGCACTGCAACACTCACAGGAATAGACCAACCGGAGGGCCAATCATAGCACTGCAACACTCACAGGAATAGACCAACCGGAGGGCCAATCATAGCATTAGAACAGTGACAGGAATAGACCAACCCGAGGGCAAATCAGAGCATTAGAACAGTGACAGGTATAGACCGACCCGAGGGCCAATCAGAACACTACAACACTCACAGGAATAGACCAACCCGAGGGCCAATCATAGCACTGCAACACTCACAGGAATAGACCAACCTGAGAGCCAATCACAGCACTACAACACTCACAGGAATAGACCAACCTGAGAGCCAATCATAGCACTGCAACACTCACAGGAATAGACCAACCGGAGGGCCAATCATAGCACTGCAACACTCACAGGAATAGACCAACCCGAGGGCCAATCATAGCACTACAACACTCACAGGAATAGACCAACCTGAGAGCCAATCACAGCACTGCAACACTCACAGGAATAGACCAACCCGAGGGCCAATCATAGCACTACAAGACTCACAGGAATAGACCAACCGGAGGGCCAGTCATAGCACTGCAACACTCACAGGAATAGACCAACCTGAGAGCCAATCACAGCACTGCAACACTCACAGGAATAGACCAACCTGAGAGCCAATCATAGCACTGCAACACTCACAGGAATAGACCAACCTGAGAGCCAATCACAGCACTACAACACTCACAGGAATAGACCAACCCGAGGGCCAATCATAGCACTGCAACACTCACAGGAATAGACCAACCTGAGAGCCAATCACAGCACTACAACACTCACAGGAATAGACCAACCCGAGGGCCAATCACAGCACTGCAACACTCACAGGAATAGACCAACCGGAGGGCCAATAATAGCACTGCAACACTCACAGGAATAGACCAACCTGAGAGCCAATCATAGCACTGCAACACTCACAGGAATAGACCAACCGGAGGGCCAATCATAGCACTGCAACACTCACAGGAATAGACCAACCGGAGGGCCAATCATAGCACTGCAACACTCACAGGAATAGACCAACCGGAGGGCCAATCATAGCATTAGAACAGTGACAGGAATAGACCAACCCGAGGGCAAATCAGAGCATTAGAACAGTGACAGGTATAGACCGACCCGAGGGCCAATCAGAACACTACAACACTCACAGGAATAGACCGACCTTAGAGCTAATCACAGCACTACAACACTCACAGGAATAGACCGACCCGAGGGCCAATCACAGCACTGCAACACTCACAGTAATAGACCAATCAGAGCATAATTGTGCGCAACAAAGCGAAACAACTATAACCATAGACACTAGAAAGTACTAATATATATATATTGGAGGCAGGCATAGTGACCACAGGTAAGGTGAGGTGGTAATCAGAGGAGGGGGCACTGCGGGAGAGATATTGGAGGCAGGCATAGTGACCACATGAGAGGTGAGGTGGTAATCAGAGGAGGGGGCACTGCGGGAGAGATATTGGAGGCAGGCATAGTGACCACAGGAGATGTGAGGTGGTAATCAGAGGAGGGGGCACTGCGGGAGAGATATTGGAGGCAGGCATAGTGACCACAGGAGAGGTGAGGTGGTAATCAGAGGAGGGGGCACTGCGGGAGAGATATTGGAGGCAGGCATAGTGACCACAGGAGAGGTGAGGTGGTAATCAGAGGAGGGGGCACTGCGGGAGAGATATTGGAGGCAGGCATAGTGACCACAGGAGAGGTGAGGTGGTAATCAGAGGAGGGGGCACTGTGGGAGAGATCTTGGAGGCAGGCATGGGAGGAGGTCACCAGAGTAGAGGTGAGGAGGGGGCAGTGATGGGACCCTGCATCGGCAAGTGAGATATAGGATGCTGTGCTGTAATATTAAGGCGCACATCCACTAGATGATTAAATTGAGCAATTGAACGTTAACAATATTGTTATCATTCCATCGTTCGATAATCATTTGCAGATTGTTTAAAAAATGTCTCAAATGACCATCGATGCACCCTCCCGCTGGTCATTTAGACATCTATCATCGGGAAAACATGATAGGAAATGATTGATGAGCCTACGCTGAGCGACTGCTCGTCACATCACAGACAAACGACTGCTCGTCACATCACAGACAGACAATCGACTGCGCGTCACATCACAGACAGACAAACGTCTGCGCGTCACATCACAGACAGACAAACGTCTGCTCGTCACATCACAGACAGACAAACGTCTGCTCGTCACATCACAGACAAACGACTGCTCGTCACATCACAGACAGACAAACAACTGCTCGTCACATCACAGACAGACAAACGACTGCTCGTCACATCACAGACAGACAAACGACTGCTCGTCACATCACAGACAGACAAACGTCTGCTCGTCACATCACAGACAGACAAACGACTGCTCGTCACATCAAACAAGACAAACGACTGCTCGTCACATCACAGACAGACAAACGACTGCTCGTCACATCACGGACCGACAAACGACTGCTCGTCACATCACGGACCGACAAACGACTGCTCGTCACATCACGGACCGACAAACGACTGCTCGTCACATCACGGACCGACAAACGACTGCTCGTCACATCACAGACAGACAAACGACTGCTCGTCACATCACAGACAGACAAACGTCTGCTCGTCACATCACAGACAAACGTCTGCGCGTCACATCACAGACAGACAAACGACTGCTAATTACATCACAGACAGACAAACGACTGCTCGTCACATCACAGACAGACAAACGACTGCTCGTCACATCACGGACCGACAAACGACTGCTCGTCACATCACGGACCGACAAACGACTGCTCGTCACATCACAGACAGACAAACGACTGCTCGTCACATCACAGACAGACAAACGACTGCTCGTCACATCACGGACCGACAAACGACTGCTCGTCACATCACGGATCGACAAACGACTGCTCGTCACATCACAGACAGACAAACGACTGCTCGTCACATCATAGACAGATGACTGCTCGTCACATCACAGACAAACGACTGCTCGTCACACCACAGACAGACGACTGCTCGTCACATCACAGACAGACAAATAACTGCTCGTCACATCACAGACAAACGACTGCTCATCACATCACAGACAAACGTCTGCGCGTCACATCACAAACAGACAAACGACTGCTCGTCACATCACAGACAGACAAACGTCTGCTCGTCACATCACAGACAGACAAACGTCTGCGCGTCACATCACAAACAGACAAACGTCTGCTCGTCACATCACAGACAAACAACTGCTCGTCACATCACAGACAGACAAACGACTGCTCGTCACATCACAGACAGACAAACGTCTGCGCGTCACATCACAGACAGACAAACGTCTGCTCGTCACATCACAGACAGACAAACGTCTGCTCGTCACATCACAGACAAATGACTGCTCGTCACATCACAGACAGACAAACAACTGCTCGTCACATCACAGACAGACAAACGTCTGCTCGTCACATCACAGACAGACAAACGACTGCTCGTCACATCACAGACAAACGACTGCTCGTCACATCACAGACAGACAAACGTCTGCTCGTCACATCACAGACAAACGTCTGCGCGTCACATCACAGACAGACAAACGACTGCTCGTCACATCACAGACAAACAAACGACTGCTCGTCACATCACAGACAGACAAACGACTGCTCGTCACATCACGGACTGACAAACGACTGCTCGTCACATCACGGACCGACAAACGACTGCTCGTCACATCACAGACAAACGTCTGGTCGTCACATCACAGACAAACGTCTGCGCATCACATCACAGACAGATAAATAACTGCTCGTCACATCACAGACAGACAAACGACTGCTCGTCACATCAGACATACAAACGACTGCTCGTCACATCACAGACAAACGACTGCTCGTCACATCACAGACAGACAAACGTCTGCTCGTCACATCACGGACAGACAAACGTCTGCTTGTCACATCACAGACAGACAAATGACTGCTCGTCTCATCACAGACAAAGGACTGCTCGTCACATCAGACATACAAACGACTGCTCGTCACATCACAGACAAACGACTGCTCGTCACATCACACAGACAAACGTCTGCTCGTCACATCACAGACAGACAAACGTCTGCTCGTCACATCACGGACAGACAAACGTCTGCTTGTCACATCACAGACAGACAAATGACTGCTCGTCTCATCACAGACAAAGGACTGCTCGTCACATCACAAACGACTGCTCATCACATCACAGACAAACAAACGTCTGCTCGTCACATCACAGACAAACGACTGCTCGTTACATCACAGACAAACGACTGCTCGTCACATCACAGACAAACAAACGTCTGCTCGTCACATCACAGACAGATGACTGCTCGTCCCATCACAGACAGACAAACGACTGTTCATCACATCACAGACAAACGTCTGCGCGTCACATCACAGACAGACAAATGACTGCTCATCACATCACAGACAGATAACTGCTCGTCACATCACAGACAGACAAACGTCTGCTCGTCACATCACAGACAGACAAACGTCTGCTCGTCACATCTCAGACAGACAAACGTCTGCTTGTCACATCACAGACAGACAAACGACTGCTCGTCACATCACAGACAGACAAATGACTGCTCGTCTCATCACAGACAGACAAAGGACTGCTCGTCACATCACAAATGACTGCTTGTCACATCACAGACAAATGACTGCTCGTCACATCACAGACAAACGACTGCTCATCACATCACAGACAAATGACTGCTCGTCACAGCACAGACAAACAAACGTCTGCTCGTCACATCACAGACAAACGACTGCTCGTCACATCACAGGCAGACAAATGACTGCTCGTCACATCACAGACAGACAAACAACTGCTCGTCACATCACAGACAAATGACTGCTCGTCACATCACAGACAGACAAACGTCTGCTCGTCACATCACAGACAAACGACTGCTCGTCACATCACAGGCAGACAAATGACTGCTCGTCACATCACAGACAGACAAACAACTGCTCGTCACATCACAGACAAATGACTGCTCGTCACATCACAGACAGACAAACGTCTGCTCGTCATGTCACAGACAGACAAACAACTGCTCGTCACATCACAGACAGACAAACGTCTGCTCGTCACATCACAGACAAAGGTCTGCTCGTCACATCACAGACAAACGTCTGCTCGTCACATCACAGACAGACAAATGACTGCTCGTCTCATCACAGACAGACAAAGGACTGCTCGTCACATCACAGACAGACAAACGACTGCTCGTCACATCACGGACTGACAAACGACTGCTCGTCACATCACAGACAGACAAACAACTGCTCGTCACATCACAGACAAACGACTGCACGTCACATCACAGACAAACGACTGCTCGTCACATCACAGACAAACGACTGCTCGTCACATCACAGACAAACGACTGTTCGTCACATCACAGACAAACGTCTGCTCGTCACATCACAGACAAACGACTGCTCGTCACATCACAGACAAACGACTGCTCGTCACATCACAGACAGATGTCCGTACGTCACATCACAGACAGACAAACGTCTGCTGGTCACATCACAGACAGAGAAACGACTGCGCGTCACATTACAGACAGACAAACGACTGCTCGTCACATCACAGACAGACGACTGCTCGTCACATCACAGACAGACAAACGACTGCTCGTCACATCAAACAAGACAAACGACTGCTCGTCACATCACAGACAGACAAACGACTGCTCGTCACATCACGGACCGACAAACGACTGCTCGTCACATCACGGACCGACAAACGACTGCTCGTCACATCACGGACCGACAAACGACTGCTCGTCACATCACGGACCGACAAACGACTGCTCGTCACATCACAGACAGACAAACGACTGCTCGTCACATCACAGACAGACAAACGTCTGCTCGTCACATCACAGACAAACGTCTGCGCGTCACATCACAGACAGACAAACGACTGCTAATCACATCACAGACAGACAAACGACTGCTCGTCACATCACAGACAGACAAACGACTGCTCGTCACATCACGGACCGACAAACGACTGCTCATCACATCACGGACCGACAAACGACTGCTCGTCACATCACAGACAGACAAACGACTGCTCGTCACATCACAGACAGACAAACGACTGCTCGTCACATCACGGACCGACAAACGACTGCTCGTCACATCACGGATCGACAAACGACTGCTCGTCACATCACAGACAGACAAACGACTGCTCGTCACATCATAGACAGATGACTGCTCGTCACATCACAGACAAACGACTGCTCGTCACACCACAGACAGACGACTGCTCGTCACATCACAGACAGACAAATAACTGCTCGTCACATCACAGACAAACGACTGCTCATCACATCACAGACAAATGTCTGCGCGTCACATCACAAACAGACAAACGACTGCTCGTCACATCACAGACAGACAAACGTCTGTGCGTCACATCACAGACAGACAAACGTCTGCTCGTCACATCACAGACAGACAAACGTCTGCTCGTCACATCACAGACAGACAAACGTCTGCGCGTCACATCACAAACAGACAAACGTCTGCTCGTCACATCACAGACAAACAACTGCTCGTCACATCACAGACAGACAAACGACTGCTCGTCACATCACAGACAGACAAACGTCTGCGCGTCACATCACAGACAGACAAACGTCTGCTCGTCACATCACAGACAGACAAACGTCTGCTCGTCACATCACAGACAAATGACTGCTCGTCACATCACAGACAGACAAACAACTGCTCGTCACATCACAGACAGACAAACGTCTGCTCGTCACATCACAGACAGACAAACGACTGCTCGTCACATCACAGACAAACGACTGCTCGTCACATCACAGACAGACAAACGTCTGCTCGTCACATCACAGACAAACAAACGACTGCTCGTCACATCACAGACAGACAAACGACTGCTCGTCACATCACGGACTGACAAACGACTGCTCGTCACATCACGGACCGACAAACGACTGCTCGTCACATCACAGACAAACATCTGCTCGTCACATCACAGACAAACGTCTGCGCATCACATCACAGACAGATAAATAACTGCTCGTCACATCACAGACAGACAAACGACTGCTCGTCACATCAGACATACAAACGACTGCTCGTCACATCACAGACAAACGACTGCTCGTCACATCACAGACAGACAAACGTCTGCTCGTCACATCACGGACAGACAAACGTCTGCTTGTCACATCACAGACAGACAAATGACTGCTCGTCTCATCACAGACAAAGGACTGCTCGTCACATCAGACATACAAACGACTGCTCGTCACATCACAGACAAACGACTGCTCGTCACATCACAGACAGACAAACGTCTGCTCGTCACATCACAGACAGACAAACGTCTGCTCGTCACATCACGGACAGACAAACGTCTGCTTGTCACATCACAGACAGACAAATGACTGCTCGTCTCATCACAGACAAAGGACTGCTCGTCACATCACAAACGACTGCTCGTCACATCACAGACAAACAAACGTCTGCTCGTCACATCACAGACAAACGACTGCTCGTTACATCACAGACAAACGACTGCTCGTCACATCACAGACAAACAAACGTCTGCTCGTCACATCACAGACAGATGACTGCTCGTCCCATCACAGACAGACAAACGACTGTTCATCACATCACAGACAAACGTCTGCGCGTCACATCACAGACAGACAAATGACTGCTCATCACATCACAGACAGATAACTGCTCGTCACATCACAGACAGACAAACGTCTGCTCGTCACATCACAGACAGACAAACGTCTGCTCGTCACATCTCAGACAGACAAACGTCTGCTTGTCACATCACAGACAGACAAACGACTGCTCGTCACATCACAGACAGACAAATGACTGCTCGTCTCATCACAGACAGACAAAGGACTGCTCGTCACATCACAAATGACTGCTTGTCACATCACAGACAAATGACTGCTCGTCACATCACAGACAAACGACTGCTCATCACATCACAGACAAATGACTGCTCGTCACAGCACAGACAAACAAACGTCTGCTCGTCACATCACAGACAAACGACTGCTCGTCACATCACAGGCAGACAAATGACTGCTCGTCACATCACAGACAGACAAACAACTGCTCGTCACATCACAGACAAATGACTGCTCGTCACATCACAGACAGACAAACGTCTGCTCGTCATGTCACAGACAGACAAACAACTGCTCGTCACATCACAGACAGACAAACGTCTGCTCGTCACATCACAGACAAAGGTCTGCTCGTCACATCACAGACAAACGTCTGCTCGTCACATCACAGACAGACAAATGACTGCTCGTCTCATCACAGACAGACAAAGGACTGCTCGTCACATCACAGACAGACAAACGACTGCTCGTCACATCACGGACTGACAAACGACTGCTCGTCACATCACAGACAGACAAACAACTGCTCGTCACATCACAGACAAACGACTGCACGTCACATCACAGACAAACGACTGCTCGTCACATCACAGACAAACGACTGCTCGTCACATCACAGACAAACGACTGTTCGTCACATCACAGACAAACGTCTGCTCGTCACATCACAGACAAACGACTGCTCGTCACATCACAGACAAACGACTGCTCGTCACATCACAGACAGATGTCCGTGCGTCACATCACAGACAGACAAACGTCTGCTGGTCACATCACAGACAGAGAAACGACTGCGCGTCACATCACAGACAGACAAACGACTGCTCGTCACATCACAGACAGACGACTGCTCGTCACATCACAGACAGACAAATAACTGCTCGTCACATCACAGACAAACGTCTGCGCGTCACATCACAAACAGACAAACGTCTGCTCGTCACATCAGACATAAAAACGACTGCTCGTCACATCACAAACAGACAAACGTCTGCTCGTCACATCAGACATACAAACGACTGCTCGTCACATCACAGACAGACAAACGTCTGCGAGTCACATCACAGACAGACAAACGTCTGCGAGTCACATCACAGACAGACAAACGTCTGCGAGTCACATCACAGACAAACGACTGCTCGTCACATCACAGACAAACGTCTGCGCGTCACATCACAAACAGACAAACGTCTGCTCGTCACATCACAGACAGACAAACGACTGCTCGTCACATCACAGACAAACGACTGCTCGTCACATCACAGACAGACAAACGTCTGCTCGTCACATCACAGACAGACAAACGTCTGCTCGTCACATCACAGACAGAGAAACGACTGCTCGTCATATCACAGACAGACAAACGTCTGCACGTCACATCACAGACAGACAAACGACTGCTCGTCACATCAGAGACAGACGACTGCTCGTCCCATCACAGACAAACAAACGTCTGCTCGTCACATCACAGACAGACAAACGACTGCTCGTCACATCACAGACAGACAAATGACTGCTCGTCTCATCACAGACAGACAAAGGACTGCTCGTCACATCACAAATGACTGCTTGTCACATCACAGACAAATGACTGCTCGTCACATCACAGACAAACGACTGCTCGTCACATCACAGACAAATGACTGCTCGTCACATTACAGACAAACAAACGTCTGCTCGTCACATCACAGACAGAAGACTGCTTGTCACATCACAGACAGACAAACGACTGCTCATCACATCACAGACAAACGTCTGCGCGTCACATCACAGACAGACAAATGACTGCTCGTCACATCACAGACAGATGACTGCTCGTCACATCACAGACAAACGACTGCTCGTCACATCACAGACAGACAAACGTCTGCTCGTCACATCACAGACAGACAAACGTCTGCGAGTCACATCATAGACAAACGACTGCTCATCACATCACAGACAAACGTCTGCGCATCACATCACAAACAGACAAACGTCTGCTCGTCACATCACAGACAAAGGACTGCTCGTCACATCAGACATACAAACGACTGCTCGTCACATCACAGACAGACAAACGTCTGCTTGTCACATCACAGACAGACAAACGTCTGCTTGTCACATCACAGACAGACAAACGTCTGCTCGTCACATCACAGACAGACAAACATCTGCTCGTCACATCACAGACAGACAAACGTCTGCTCGTCACATCACAGACAGACAAACGACTGCTCGTCACATCACAGACAGACAAATGACTGCTCGTCTCATCACAGACAGACAAAGGACTGCTCGTCACATCACAGACAAACAACTGCTCATCACATCACAGACAAACGACTGCTCGTCACATCACAGACAAACGACTGCTCGTCACATCACAGACAAACGACTGCTCGTCACATCACAGACAAACAAACGTCTGCTCGTCACATCACAGACAGACAAATGACTGCTCGTCACATCAGACATACAAACGACTGCTCGTCACATCACAGACAGACAAACGTCTGCTTGTCACATCACAGACAAACATCTGCTCGTCACATCACAGACAGACAAATGACTGCTCGTCACATCACAGACAGACAAATGACTGCTCGTCTCATCACAGACAGACAAAGGACTGCTCGTCACATCACAGACAAACAATTGCTCGTCACATCACAGACAAACGACTGCTCGTCACATCACAGACAAACGACTGCTCGTCACATCACAGACAAACGAATGCTCGTCACATCACAGACAGACAAACGTCTGCTCGTCACATCACAGACAGACAAACGACTGCTCGTCACATCACAGACAGACAAAGGACTGCTCGTCACATCACAAATGACTGCTTGTCACATCACAGACAAATGACTGCTCGTCACATCACAGACAAACGACTGCTCATCACATCACAGACAAATGACTGCTCGTCACAGCACAGACAAACAAACGTCTGCTCGTCACATCACAGACAAACGACTGCTCATCACATCACAGGCAGACAAATGACTGCTCGTCACATCACAGACAGACAAACAACTGCTCGTCACATCACAGACAAATGACTGCTCGTCACATCACAGACAGACAAACGTCTGCTCGTCATGTCACAGACAGACAAACAACTGCTCGTCACATCACAGACAGACAAACGTCTGCTCGTCACATCACAGACAAAGGTCTGCTCGTCACATCACAGACAAACGTCTGCTCGTCACATCACAGACAGACAAATGACTGCTCGTCTCATCACAGACAGACAAAGGACTGCTCGTCACATCACAGACAGACAAACGACTGCTCGTCACATCACGGACTGACAAACGACTGCTCGTCACATCACAGACAGACAAACAACTGCTCGTCACATCACAGACAAACGACTGCACGTCACATCACAGACAAACGACTGCTCGTCACATCACAGACAAACGACTGCTCGTCACATCACAGACAAACGACTGTTCGTCACATCACAGACAAACGTCTGCTCGTCACATCACAGACAAACGACTGCTCGTCACATCACAGACAAACGACTGCTCGTCACATCACAGACAGATGTCCGTGCGTCACATCACAGACAGACAAACGTCTGCTGGTCACATCACAGACAGAGAAACGACTGCGCGTCACATCACAGACAGACAAACGACTGCTCGTCACATCACAGACAGACGACTGCTCGTCACATCACAGACAGACAAATAACTGCTCGTCACATCACAGACAAACGTCTGCGCGTCACATCACAAACAGACAAACGTCTGCTCGTCACATCAGACATAAAAACGACTGCTCGTCACATCACAAACAGACAAACGTCTGCTCGTCACATCAGACATACAAACGACTGCTCGTCACATCACAGACAGACAAACGTCTGCTCGTCACATCACAGACAGACAAACGTCTGCGAGTCACATCACAGACAGACAAACGTCTGCGAGTCACATCACAGACAAACGACTGCTCGTCACATCACAGACAAACGTCTGCGCGTCACATCACAAACAGACAAACGTCTGCTCGTCACATCACAGACAGACAAACGACTGCTCGTCACATCACAGACAAACGACTGCTCGTCACATCACAGACAGACAAACGTCTGCTCGTCACATCACAGACAGACAAACGTCTGCTCGTCACATCACAGACAGAGAAACGACTGCTCGTCATATCACAGACAGACAAACGTCTGCACGTCACATCACAGACAGACAAACGACTGCTCGTCACATCAGAGACAGACGACTGCTCGTCCCATCACAGACAAACAAACGTCTGCTCGTCACATCACAGACAGACAAACGACTGCTCGTCACATCACAGACAGACAAATGACTGCTCGTCTCATCACAGACAGACAAAGGACTGCTCGTCACATCACAAATGACTGCTTGTCACATCACAGACAAATGACTGCTCGTCACATCACAGACAAACGACTGCTCGTCACATCACAGACAAATGACTGCTCGTCACATTACAGACAAACAAACGTCTGCTCGTCACATCACAGACAGAAGACTGCTTGTCACATCACAGACAGACAAACGACTGCTCATCACATCACAGACAAACGTCTGCGCGTCACATCACAGACAGACAAATGACTGCTCGTCACATCACAGACAGATGACTGCTCGTCACATCACAGACAAACGACTGCTCGTCACATCACAGACAGACAAACGTCTGCTCGTCACATCACAGACAGACAAACGTCTGCGAGTCACATCATAGACAAACGACTGCTCATCACATCACAGACAAACGTCTGCGCGTCACATCACAAACAGACAAACGTCTGCTCGTCACATCACAGACAAAGGACTGCTCGTCACATCAGACATACAAACGACTGCTCGTCACATCACAGACAGACAAACGTCTGCTTGTCACATCACAGACAGACAAACGTCTGCTTGTCACATCACAGACAGACAAACGTCTGCTCGTCACATCACAGACAGACAAACATCTGCTCGTCACATCACAGACAGACAAACGTCTGCTCGTCACATCACAGACAGACAAACGACTGCTCGTCACATCACAGACAGACAAATGACTGCTCGTCTCATCACAGACAGACAAAGGACTGCTCGTCACATCACAGACAAACAACTGCTCGTCACATCACAGACAAACGACTGCTCGTCACATCACAGACAAACGACTGCTCGTCACATCACAGACAAACGACTGCTCGTCACATCACAGACAAACAAACGTCTGCTCGTCACATCACAGACAGACAAATGACTGCTCGTCACATCAGACATACAAACGACTGCTCGTCACATCACAGACAGACAAACGTCTGCTTGTCACATCACAGACAAACATCTGCTCGTCACATCACAGACAGACAAATGACTGCTCGTCACATCACAGACAGACAAATGACTGCTCGTCTCATCACAGACAGACAAAGGACTGCTCGTCACATCACAGACAAACAATTGCTCGTCACATCACAGACAAACGACTGCTCGTCACATCACAGACAAACGACTGCTCGTCACATCACAGACAAACGACTGCTCGTCACATCACAGACAGACAAACGTCTGCGAGTCACATCACAGACAAACGAATGCTCGTCACATCACAGACAGACAAACGTCTGCTCGTCACATCACAGACAGACAAACGACTGCTCGTCACATCACAGACAGACAAATGACTGCTCGTCTCATCACAGACAGACAAAGGACTGCTCGTCACATCACAGACAGACAAACGTCTGCTCGTCACATCACGGACAGACAAACGTCTGTTTGTCACATCACAGACAGACAAATGACTGCTCGTCTCATCACAGACAAAGGACTGCTCGTCACATCACAAACGACTGCTCGTCACATCACAGACAAACAAACGTCTGCTCGTCACATCACAGACAAACGACTGCTCATCACATCACAGACAAACGTCTGCGCGTCACATCACAGACAGACAAATGACTGCTCGTCTCATCACAGACAGACAAACGTCTGCTCGTCACATCACAGACAAACGACTGCTCGTCACATCACAGACAAACGACTGCTCGTCACATCACAGACAGATGTCCGTGCGTCACATCACAGACAGACAAACGTCTGCTGGTCACATCACAGACAGAGAAACGACTGCGCGTCACATCACAGACAGACAAACGACTGCTCGTCACATCACAGACAGACGACTGCTCGTCACATCACAGACAGACAAATAACTGCTCGTCACATCACAGACAAACGTCTGCGCGTCACATCACAAACAGACAAACGTCTGCTCGTCACATCAGACATAAAAACGACTGCTCGTCACATCACAAACAGACAAACGTCTGCTCGTCACATCAGACATACAAACGACTGCTCGTCACATCACAGACAGACAAACGTCTGCTCGTCACATCACAGACAGACAAACGTCTGCGAGTCACATCACAGACAGACAAACGTCTGCGAGTCACATCACAGACAAACGACTGCTCATCACATCACAGACAAACGTCTGTGCGTCACATCACAAACAGACAAACGTCTGCTCGTCACATCACAGACAGACAAACGACTGCTCGTCACATCACAGACAAACGACTGCTCGTCACATCACAGACAGACAAACGTCTGCTCGTCACATCACAGACAGACAAACGTCTGCTTGTCACATCACAGACAGAGAAACGACTGCTCGTCATATCACAGACAGACAAACGTCTGCGCGTCACATCACAGACAGACAAACGACTGCTCGTCACATCAGAGACAGACGACTGCTCGTCACATCACAGACAAACAAACGTCTGCTCGTCACATCACAGACAGACAAACGACTGCTCGTCACATCACAGACAGACAAATGACTGCTCGTCTCATCACAGACAAAGGACTGCTCGTCACATCACAAATGACTGCTTGTCACATCACAGACAAATGACTGCTCGTCACATCACAGACAAACGACTGCTCGTCACATCACAGACAAATGACTGCTCGTCACATTACAGACAAACAAATGACTGCTCGTCACATCACAGACAGATGACTGCTCGTCACATCACAGACAAACGACTGCTCGTCACATCACAGACAGACAAACGTCTGCTCGTCACATCACAGACAGACAAACGTCTGCGAGTCACATCACAGACAAACGACTGCTCATCACATCACAGACAAACGTCTGCGCGTCACATCACAAACAGACAAACGTCTGCTCGTCACATCACAGACAGACAAAGGACTGCTCGTCACATCAGACATACAAACGACTGCTCGTCACATCACAGACAGACAAACGTCTGCTTGTCACATCACAGACAGACAAACGTCTGCTTGTCACATCACAGACAGACAAACGTCTGCTCGTCACATCACAGACAGACAAACATCTGCTCGTCACATCACAGACAGACAAACGTCTGCTCGTCACATCACAGACAGACAAACGACTGCTCGTCACATCACAGACAGACAAATGACTGCTCGTCTCATCACAGACAGACAAAGGACTGCTCGTCACATCACAGACAAACAACTGCTCGTCACATCACAGACAAACGACTGCTCGTCACATCACAGACAAACGACTGCTCGTCACATCACAGACAAACGACTGCTCGTCACATCACAGACAAACAAACGTCTGCTCGTCACATCACAGACAGACAAATGACTGCTCGTCACATCAGACATACAAACGACTGCTCGTCACATCACAGACAGACAAACGTCTGCTTGTCACATCACAGACAAACATCTGCTCGTCACATCACAGACAGACAAATGACTGCTCGTCACATCACAGACAGACAAATGACTGCTCGTCTCATCACAGACAGACAAAGGACTGCTCGTCACATCACAGACAAACAACTGCTCGTCACATCACAGACAAACGACTGCTCGTCACATAACAGACAAACGACTGCTCGTCACATCACAGACAGACAAACGTCTGCGAGTCACATCACAGACAAACGTCTGCTCGTCACATCACAGACAAACGACTGCTCGTCACATCACAGACAGACAAACGACTGCTCGTCACATCACAGACAGACAAACGTCTGCGAGTCACATCACAGACAAACGTCTGCTCGTCACATCACAGACAAACGACTGCTCGTCACATCACAGACAGACAAACGTCTGCTCGTCACATCACAGACAGACAAACGACTGCTCGTCACATCACAGACAGACAAATGACTGCTCGTCTCATCACAGACAGACAAAGGACTGCTCGTCACATCACAGACAGACAAACGTCTGCTCGTCACATCACAGACAGACAAACGACTGCTCGTCACATCACAGACAGACAAACGACTGCTCGTCTCATCACAGACAGACAAAGGACTGCTCGTCACATCACAGACAGACAAACGACTGCTCGTCACATCACAGACAGACAAACGACTGCTCGTCACATCACAGACAGACAAATGACTGCTCGTCTCATCACAGACAGACAAAGGACTGCTCGTCACATCACAGACAGACAAACGACTGCTCGTCACATCACAGACAGACAAACGTCTGCTCGTCACATCACAGACAGACAAACGACTGCTCGTCTCATCACAGACAGACAAAGGACTGCTCGTCACATCACAGACAAACGACTGCTCGTCACATCACAGACAGACAAACGACTGCTCGTCACATCACAGACAGACAAACGACTGCTCGTCACATCACAGACAGACAAACGACTGCTCGTCACATCACAGACAGACAAACGACTGCTCGTCTCATCACAGACAGACAAACGACTGCTCGTCACATCACAGACAGACAAACGACTGCTCGTCACATCACAGACAGACAAACGTCTGCTCGTCACATCACAGACAGACAAATGACTGCTCGTCACATCACAGACAGACAAATGACTGCTCGTCTCATCACAGACAGACAAAGGACTGCTCGTCACATCACAGACAAACAACTGCTCGTCACATCACAGACAAACGACTGCTCGTCACATCACAGACAAACGACTGCTCGTCACATCACAGACAGACAAACGTCTGCGAGTCACATCACAGACAAACGTCTGCTCGTCACATCACAGACAAACGACTGCTCGTCACATCACAGACAGACAAACGACTGCTCGTCACATCACAGACAGACAAATGACTGCTCGTCTCATCACAGACAGACAAAGGACTGCTCGTCACATCACAGACAAACAACTGCTCGTCACATCACAGACAAACGACTGCTCGTCACATCACAGACAAAAGACTGCTCGTCACATCACAGACAAACGACTGCTCGTCACATCACAGACAAACAAACGTCTGCTCGTCACATCACAGACAGACAAATGACTGCTCGTCACATCAGACATACAAACGACTGCTCGTCACATCACAGACATACAAACGTCTGCTTGTCACATCACAGACAAACATCTGCTCGTCACATCACAGACAGACAAATGACTGCTCGTCACATCACAGACAGACAAATGACTGCTCGTCTCATCACAGACAGACAAAGGACTGCTCGTCACATCACAGACAAACAACTGCTCGTCACATCACAGACAAACGACTGCTCGTCACATCACAGACAAACGACTGCTCGTCACATCACAGACAAACGACTGCTCGTCACATCACAGACAGACAAACGTCTGCGAGTCACATCACAGACAAACGTCTGCTCGTCACATCACAGACAAACGACTGTTCGTCACATCACAGACAGACAAACGTCTGCTCGTCACATCACAGACAGACAAACGACTGCTCGTCACATCACAGACAGACAAATGACTGCTCGTCTCATCACAGACAGACAAACGACTGCTCGTCTCATCACAGACAGACAAAGGACTGCTCGTCACATCACAGACAGACAAACGACTGCTCGTCACATCACAGACAGACAAACGACTGCTCGTCACATCACAGACAGACAAATGACTGCTCGTCTCATCACAGACAGACAAAGGACTGCTCGTCACATCACAGACAGACAAACGACTGCTCGTCACATCACAGACAGACAAACGACTGCTCGTCACATCACAGACAGACAAACGACTGCTCGTCACATCACAGACAGACAAATGACTGCTCGTCACATCACAGACAGACAAACGACTGCTCGTCTCATCACAGACAGACAAACGACTGCTCGTCACATCACAGACAGACAAACGACTGCTCGTCACATCACAGACAGACAAATGACTGCTCGTCACATCACAGACAGACAAACGACTGCTCGTCTCATCACAGACAGACAAACGACTGCTCGCCACATCACAGACAGACAAACGACTGCTCGTCACATCACAGACAGACAAACGACTGCTCGTCACATCACAGACAGACAAACGTCTGCTCGTCACATCACAGACAGACAAACGACTGCTCGTCACATCACAGACAGACAAACGACTGCTCGTCACATCACAGACAGACAAACGACTGCTCGTCACATCACAGACAGACAAATGACTGCTCGTCTCATCACAGACAGACAAAGGACTGCTCGTCACATCACAGACAGACAAACGACTGCTCGTCACATCACAGACAGACAAACGACTGCTCGTCACATCACAGACAGACAAATGACTGCTCGTCACATCACAGACAGACAAACGACTGCTCGTCTCATCACAGACAGACAAACGACTGCTCGTCACATCACAGACAGACAAACGACTGCTCGTCACATCACAGACAGACAAACGACTGCTCGTCACATCACAGACAGACAAACGTCTGCTCGTCACATCACAGACAGACAAACGACTGCTCGTCACATCACAGACAGACAAACGACTGCTCGTCACATCACAGACAGACAAACGACTGCTCGTCACATCACAGACAGACAAACGACTGCACGATAATAATGTCTTCTAGTGGATGTGCGCCCTTACACGATATCTTGTGATTGGCCAAGCAGCACAGCCACAACATATCACATGCGACTGCGGGAGCGCGCAAATTCGCCATACACACTTGATGATACGCTCAGCTTGTCCTGATTTTCACGGAAATTACAATTTGAGCTGATATCGTTTTAGTGTGAACCCACCTTATTGTAATAATAGATTGTAATAGACACTACCGAACATTCTTATTATATTTATCTACTATTATACAGGTCAGAAATTAACACTTTTTATGTTAACGATATGATTTATATTATTAAAAGTAAAGTGCCCCAATAAGAGACCTCAGGGGACTTTCTGGTGTTGAGGTTTTGAATGTCGTCATTTTGTTATAAGAGAACTACAGAGAAATAAACACGTATGGAGCTAAAACACGATAGAAATAAGGAACAGGTGCGATAAGAGGACAGTTTCCGGGGACTATATAGTACATAACACCTGGGCTGAAGGTGTTACAGTGAATAACGAGCAGAAATCCTCCATAATAAAGAGCTCAAGCGCCTGAAGAGATAAAATATCATTATTCTATAACAATAGACCTAATCGGGATGTGAGGAGCAGGAATTATTACACAGACTGATTGTATTTTATACTAAACTTTGCAGACAGATTATCAGGCAGCACAGAGTGTATATACTGCACTAAGCTTTGCAGACAGATTATCAGGCAGCACAAAGTGTATATACTGCACTAAGCTTTGCAGACAGATTATCAGGCAGCACAAAGTGTATACACTGCACTAAGCTTTGCAGACAGATTATCAGGCAGCACAAAGTGTATATACTGCACTAAGCTTTGCAGACAGATTATCAGGCAGCACAAAGTGTATATACTGCACTAAGCTTTGCAGACAGATTATCAGGCAGCACAAAGTGTATATACTGCACTAAGCTTTGCAGACAGATTATCAGGCAGCACAAAGTGTATATACTGCACTAAGCTTTGCAGACAACCACTCAGCACAAAGTGTATATACTGCACTAAGCTTTGCAGACAGATTATAAGGCAGCACAGAGTGTATATACTGCACTAAGCTTTGCAGACAGATTATCAGGCAGCACAAAGTGTATATACCGCACTAAGCTTTGCAGACAGATTATCAGGCAGCACAAAGTGCATATACTGCGCTAAACTTTGCAGACAGATTATCACTCAGCACAAAGTGTATATACTGCGCTAAGCTTTGCAGACAGATTATCAGGCAGCACAAAGTGTATATACTGCACTAAGGTTTGCAGACAGATTATCACACAGCACAAAGTGTATATACTGCACTAAGCTTTCCAGACAGATTATCAGGCAGCACAAAGTGTATATACTGCGCTAAGATTTGCAGACAGATTATCACACAGCACAAAGTGTACATACTGCGCTAAGATTTGCAGACAGATTATCACACAGCTCAAAGTGTATATACTGCGCAAACATTTGCAGACAGATTATCAGGCAGCACAAAGTGTACATACTGCACTAAGCTTTGCAGACAGATTATCACTCAGCACAAAGTGTATATACTGCACTAAGCTTTGCAGACAGATTACCAGGCAGCACAAAGTGTATATACTGCACTAAGCTTTGCAGATAGATTATCAGGCAGCACAAAGTGTATATTCTGCAATAAGCTTTGCAGATAGATTATCAGGCAGCACAAAGTGTATATACTGCGCTAAACTTTGCAGACAGATTATTAGGCAGCACAAAGTGTATATACTGCGCTAAGCTTTGCAGACAACCACTCAGCACAAAGTGTATATACTGCGCTAAGCTTTGCAGACAGATTATCACACAGCACAAAGTGTATATACTGCACTAAACTTTGCAGACAGATTATCAAGCAGCACAAAGTGTATATACTGCGCTAAGATTTGCAGATAGATTATCAGGCAGCACATAGTGTATATACTCAACTAAACTTTGCAGACAGATTATCAGGCAGCACAAAGTGTATATACTGCGCTAAGATTTGCAGACAGATTATCAGGCAGCACAAAGTGTATATACTGCACTAAACTTTGCAGACAGATTATCAGGCAGCACAGAGTGTATATACTGCACTAAATTTTGCAGACAGATTATCACACAACACAAAGTGTAGATACCGCACTAAGCTTTGCAGACAGATTATCAAGCAGCACAAAGTGTATATACTGCGCTAAGCTTTGTAGACATTATCACACAGCACAAAGTGTATATACTGCGCTAAGCTTTGCAGACAGATTTTCACACAGCACAAAGTGTATATACTGCGCTAAGCTTTGCAGACAGATTATCAGGCAGCACAAAGTGTATATACTGCGCTAAGCTTTGCAGACAACCACTCAGCACAAAGTGTATATACTGCACTAAGCTTTGCAGACAGATCAGGCAGCACAAATTGTATATACTGCACTAAGCTTTGCAGACAGATTATCAGGCAGCACAAAGTGTATATACTGCGCTAAGCTTTGCAGACAGATTATTACTCAGCACAAAGTGTATATACGGCGCTAAACTTTGCAGACAGATTATCACACAGCACAAAGTGTATACACTGCACTAAGCTTTGCAGACAGATTATCACTCAGCACAAAGTGTATATACTGCGCTAAGCTTTGCAGACAGATTGTCACTCAGCACAAAGGGTATATACTGCACTAAACTTTGCAGACAGATTATCAGGCAGCACAAAGTGTATATACTGCACTAAGCTTTGCAGACAGATTATCACACAGTACAAAGTGTATATACTGCGCTAAACTTTGCAGACAGATTATCAGGCAGCACAAAGTGTATACACTGCGCTAAGCTTTGCAGACAGATAATCAAACAGCACAAAGTGTATATACTGCACTAAAGTTTGCAGACAGATTATCAGGCAGCACAAAGTGAATACACTGCACTAAGCTTTGCAGACAGATTATCAGGCAGCACAAAGTGTATACACTGCGCTAAGCTTTGCAGACAGATTATCAGGCAGCACAAAGTGAATACACTGCGCTAAGCTTTGCAGACAGATTATCAGGCAGCACAAAGTGTATATACTACGCTAAACTTTGCAGACAGATTATCCAGCAGCACAAAGTGTATATACTGCGCAAATTTTGCAGACAGATTATCAGGCAGCACAAAGTGTATATACTGCACTAA
Source organism: Taudactylus pleione (assembly GCA_031769625.1). Classification (NCBI taxonomy): domain Eukaryota; kingdom Metazoa; phylum Chordata; class Amphibia; order Anura; family Myobatrachidae; genus Taudactylus; species Taudactylus pleione. Next base: position 81,904 of record JAUIMM010002263.1, on the reverse strand, counting down.
ACTTTGCAGACAGATTATCAGGCAGCACAGAGTGTATATACTGCACTAAATTTTGCAGACAGATTATCTGGCAGCACAAAGTGTATACACTGCACTAAACTTTGCAGACAGATTATCACACAGCATAAAGTGTATATACTGCGCTAAGATTTGCAGACAGATTATCACACAGCACAAAGTGTATATACTGCGCTAAGATTTGCAGACACAAAGTGTATATACTGCACTAAGATTTGCAGACAGATTATCAGGAAGCACAAAGTGTATATACTGCACTAAGCTTTGCAGACAACCACTCAGCTCAAAGTGTATATACTGCGCTAACATTTGCAGACAGATTATCAGGCAGCACAAAGTGTATATACTGCACTAAGCTTTGCAGACAGATTATCACTCAGCACAAAGTGTATATACTGCACTAAGCTTTGCAGGCAGATTACCAGGCAGCACAAAGTGTATATACTGCACTAAGCTTTGCAGATAGATTATCAGGCAGCACAAAGTGTATATTCTGCGATAAGCTTTGCAGATAGATTATCAGGCAGCACAAAGTGTATATACTGCGCTAAACTTTGCAGACAGATTATTAGGCAGCACAAAGTGTATATACTGCGCTAAGCTTTGCAGACAACCACTCAGCACAAAGTGTATATACTGCGCTAAGCTTTGCAGACAGATTATCACACAGCACAAAGTGTATATACTGCACTAAACTTTGCAGACAGATTATCAAGCAGCACAAAGTGTATATACTGCGCTAAGATTTGCAGATAGATTATCAGGCAGCACATAGTGTATATACTCCACTAAACTTTGCAGACAGATTATCAGGCAGCACAAAGTGTATATACTGCGCTAAGATTTGCAGACAGATTATCAGGCAGCACAAAGTGTATATACTGCACTAAACTTTGCAGAAAGATTATCAGGCAGCACAGAGTGTATATACTGCACTAAATTTTGCAGACAGATTATCACTAAGCACAAAGTGTATATACTGCGCTAAGCTTTGCAGACAGATTAACAGGCAGCACAAAGTGTATATACTGCGCTAAACTTTGCAGACAGATTATCACACAACACAAAGTGTATATACCGCACTAAGCTTTGCAGACAGATTATCAAGCAGCACAAAGTGTATATACTGCGCTAAGCTTTGTAGACATTATCACACAGCACAAAGTGTATATACTACGCTAAGCTTTGCAGACAGATTATCAGGCAGCACAAAGTGTATATACTGCGCTAAGCTTTGCAGACAACCACTCAGCACAAAGTGTATATACTGCACTAAGCTTTGCAGACAGATCAGGCAGCACAAATTGTATATACTGCACTAAGCTTTGCAGACAGATTATCAGGCAGCACAAAGTGTATATACTGCGGTAAACTTTGCAGAAAGATTATTACTCAGCACAAAGTGTATATACAGCGCTAAACTTTGCAGACAGATTATCACACAGCACAAAGTGTATACACTGCGCTAAGCTTTGCAGACAGATTGTCACTCAGCACAAAGGGTATATACTGCACTAAGCTTTGCAGACAGATTATCAGGCAGCACAAAGTGTATATACTGCGCTAAACTTTGCAGACAGATTGTCACTCAGCACAAAGGGTATATACTGCACTAAGCTTTGCAGACAGATTATCAGGCAGCACAAAGTGTATATACTGCACTAAGCTTTGCAGACAGATTATCAGGCAGCACAAAGTGTATATACTGCACTAAGCTTTGCAGGCAGATTATCACACAGTACAAAGTGTATATACTGCGCTAAACTTTGCAGACAGATTATCAGGCAGCACAAAGTGTATACATTGCGCTAAGCTTTGCAGACAGATTATCAAACAGCACAAAGTGTATATACTGCACTAAGCTTTGCAGACAGATTATCAGGCAGCACAAAGTGAATACACTGCGCTAAACTTTGCATACAGATTATCAGGCAGCACAAAGTGTATACACTGCGCTAAGCTTTGCAGACAGATTATCAGGCAGCACAAAGTGAATACACTGCGCTAAGCTTTGCAGACAGATTATCAGGCAGCACAAAGTGTATATACTGCGCTAAACTTTGCAGACAGATTATCAAGCAGCACAAAGTGTATATACTGCGCTAAATTTTGCAGACAGATTATCAGGCAGCACAAAGTGTATTTACTGCACTAAACTTTGCAGACAGATTATCAGGCAGCACAGAGTGTATATACTGCACTAAATTTTGCAGACAGATTATCTGGCAGCACAAAGTGTATACACTGCACTAAGCTTTGCAGACAGATTATCACACAGCACAAAGTGTATATACTGCGCTAAGATTTGCAGACAGATTATCACACAGCACAAAGTGTATATACTGCGCTAAACTTTGCAGACACAAAGTGTATATACTGCACTAAGATTTGCAGACAGATTATCAGGCAGCACAAAGTGTATATACTGCACTAAACTTTGCAGACAGATTATCAGGCAGCACAGAGTGTATATACTGCACTAAATTTTGCAGACAGATTATCACTAAGCACAAAGTGTATATACTGCGCTAAGATTTGCAGACAGATTAACAGGCAGCACAAAGTGTATATACTGCGCTAAACTTTGCAGACAGATTATCACACAACACAAAGTGTATATACTGCAGTAAGCTTTGCAGACAGATTATCAAGCAGCACAAAGTGTATATACTGCGCTAAGCTTTGTAGACATTATCACACAGCACAAAGTGTATATACTACGCTAAGCTTTGCAGACAGATTATCAGGCAGCACAAAGTGTATATACTGCGCTAAGATTTGCAGACAGATTATCAGGCAGCACAAAGTGTATATACTGCACTAAGATTTGCAGACAGATTATCACTCAGCACAAAGTGTATATACTGCGCTAAGCTTTGCAGACAACCACTCAGCACAAAGTGTATATACTGCACTAAGCTTTGCAGACAGATCAGGCAGCACAAATTGTATATACTGCACTAAGCTTTGCAGACAGATTATCAGGCAGCACAAAGTGTATATACTGCACTAAGCTTTGCAGACAGATTATCAGGCAGCACAAAGTGTATATACTGCACTAAGATTTGCAGACAGATTATCACTCAGCACAAAGTGTATATACTGCGCTAAACTTTGCAGACAGATTATTACTCAGCACAAAGTGTTTATACTGCGCTAAACTTTGCAGACAGATTATCAGGCAGCACAAAGTGTATATACTGCACTAAGCTTTGCAGACAGATTATCACACAGCACAAAGTGTATATACTGCACTAAGCTTTGCAGACAGATTATCAAGCAGCACAAAGTGTATATACTGCACTAAGCTTTGCAGATAGATTATCAGGCAGCACAAAGTGTATATACTGCGCTAAATTTTGCAGACAGATTATCACACAGCACAAAGTGTATATACTGCGCTAAAATTTGCAGACAAATTATCACACAGCACAAAGTGTATATACTGCACTAAGCTTTGCAGATAGATTATCAGGCAGCACAAAGTGTATACACTGCTCAAAACTTTGCAGACTGATTATCACTCAGCACAAAGTGTATATACTGCGCTAAACTTTGCAGACAGATTATCAGGCAGCACAAAGTGTATATACTGCACTAAGCTTTGCAGACAGATTATCACACAGCACAAAGTGTATATACTGCACTAAGCTTTGCAGACAGATTATCAAGCAGCACAAAGTGTATATACTGCACTAAGCTTTGCAGACAGATTATCACACAGCACAAAGTGTATATACTGCACTAAGATTTGCAGATAGATTATCAGGCAGCACAAAGTGTATATACTGCGCTAAGCTGTGCAGATAGATTATCAGGCAGCACAAAGAGTATATACTGCGCTAAACTGTGCAGATAGATTATCAGGCAGCACAAAGTGTATATACTGCACTAAGCTTTGCAGACAGATTATCACTCAGCACAAAGTGTATATACTGCGCTAAACTTTGCAGACAGATTATCACTCAGCACAAAGTGTATATACTGCGCTAAGCTTTGCAGACAGATTATCACTCAGCACAAAGTGTATATACTGCGATAAACTTTGCAGACAGATTATCAGGCAGCACAGAGTGTATATACTGCACTAAGCTTTGCAGACAGATTATCACTAAGCACAAAGTGTATATACTGCACTAAGCTTTGCAGACAGATTATCAGGCAGCACAAAGTGTATATACTGCACTAAGCTTTGCAGACAGATTATCAGGCAGCACAAAGTGTATATACTGCACTAAGCTTTGCAGACAGATTATCACACAGCACAAAGTGTATATACTGCACTAAGCTTTGCAGACAGATTATCAAGCAGCACAAAGTGTATATACTGCACTAAGCTTTGCAGATAGATTATCAGGCAGCACAAAGTGTATATACTGCGCTAAATTTTGCAGACAGATTATCACACAGCACAAAGTGTATATACTGCGCTAAAATTTGCAGACAAATTATCACACAGCACAAAGTGTATATACTGCACTAAGCTTTGCAGATAGATTATCAGGCAGCACAAAGTGTATACACTGCTCAAAACTTTGCAGACTGATTATCACTCAGCACAAAGTGTATATACTGCGCTAAACTTTGCAGACAGATTATCAGGCAGCACAAAGTGTATATACTGCACTAAGCTTTGCAGACAGATTATCACACAGCACAAAGTGTATATACTGCACTAAGCTTTGCAGACAGATTATCAAGCAGCACAAAGTGTATATACTGCACTAAGCTTTGCAGACAGATTATCACACAGCACAAAGTGTATATACTGCACTAAGCTTTGCAGATAGATTATCAGGCAGCACAAAGTGTATATACTGCGCTAAGCTGTGCAGATAGATTATCAGGCAGCACAAAGAGTATATACTGCGCTAAGCTGTGCAGATAGATTATCAGGCAGCACAAAGTGTATATACTGCACTAAGCTTTGCAGACAGATTATCAGGCAGCACAAAGAGTATATACTGCGCTAAGCTTTGCAGACAGATTATCACTCAGCACAAAGTGTATATACTGCACTAAGCTTTGCAGACAGATTATCACTCAGCACAAAGTGTATATACTGCGCTAAACTTTGCAGACAGATTATCACTCAGCACAAAGTGTATATACTGCGCTAAGCTTTGCAGACAGATTATCACTCAGCACAAAGTGTATATACTGCACTAAGCCTTGCAGACAGATTATCACTAAGCACAAAGTGTATATACTGCACTAAGCTTTGCAGACAGATTATCAGGCAGCACAAAGTGTATATACTGCACTAAGCTTTGGGTTATTTAGCAGAAACAGGTGTAAAAGTAAATTTATTAAAGTTACAGAACACTGCGCAGTAATAGCGTAGCGAACATTCCTCGGATCTCCCCGTCTCTGGCACAGGGGCACCTCTATATACACTCACCCATAGGCCGATATCTTTGTCACCAGTTTGAAATCTTCTCCAGACTTCCAGACACAGAGGACCCCGGAGTCATCGGCAGTCACCAGGTCGGCTGCCCTGTCCTGCGGGAGAGACAGGGTCAGTGCAGGCTGGGTGACAGGGCTGCAATGTGGGGTCTGGTCTCTCACCTTGCCCTGGCAGGTCTCACACGCTATGTCAGTAATGGGGTCTCTGTGCTCCGCCAGCACCTCAGCCAATGTAATGTTAGTGCCCTTAGCTGGAATGTCAAACACCAGGACCAGGCCGGAGGAGGTTCCTGCGGAGAGATGGAGACGCTCACAATTCTCCTATCCCGGCGTTACTGGGGGCGCCGCTAATAAAAGTCTATGGGGACGGATAGGAGAACCGGTGTAATGATTTGTGCTGCGATTGTTCCTAAATCTGGCCACAGCGATTATGGGTGTGCTGGGCGTAATATGCAGGGTTACCGGGCTGTGATCATCCTGTGTGTGCTCTCACTCTCTCCTAATACAGGTATAATATATATATATATATATATATATATATATATATATATATTATACACACACACACATTTATGTGTCCTACACAGCAGAAGCAGAGATGTATGGCCCAGAAGCTAGCATAGTCTGTTGTGCACACGGGAATAAGTAGACTCTCTGGGACATGTTTAATTTACTAATAACATAGTGCACAATACGTTATGTAATACAGGAGGTAATACAGGAGATGATACAGGAGAGTACAGACCTACACAGATATACCGTCCTCCAGCCGGGGCAATACCACGAGCAAACACGGCCTGAGCTGTACAAAGAGCAGAGAGAACATGTAACACATCCTGCTGTATGACCAACGTCCCCATACTGACTCCCACTGCAGGGTGACACAGACAGAGATAGGAGCTATGAGACATGCAGGCTGCCCCTCCCACTGCAGGGTGACACAGACAGGAGGGAACTACGAGACATGCAGGCTGCCCCTCCCACTGCAGGGTGACACAGAGGGGAGCTATGAGACATGGAGACTGCCCCTCCCACTGCAGGGTGACACAGACAGGAGGGAGCTATGAGACATGCAGGCTGCCCCTCCCACTGCAGGGTGACACAGACAGGAGGGAGCTATGAGACATGCAGGCTGCCCCTCCCACTGCAGGGTGACACAGACAGAGATAGGAGCTATGTGACATGCAGGCTGCCCCTCCCACTGCAGGGTGACACAGAGGGGAGCTATGAGACATGGAGACTGCCCCTCCCACTGCAGGGTGACACAGACAGGAGGGAGCTATGAGACATGCAGGCTGCCCCTCCCACTGCAGGGTGACACAGACAGGAGGGAACTACGAGACATGCAGGCTGCCCCTCCCCCTGCAGGGTGACACAGACAGGAGGGAGCAATGAGACATGCAGGCTGCCCCTCCCACTGCAGGGTGACACAGAAAGGAGGGAACTATGAGACATGCAGGCTGCCCCTCCCACTGCAGGGTGACACAGAAAGGAGGGAACTACGAGACATGCAGGCTGCCCCTCCCCCTGCAGGGTGACACAGACAGGAGGGAGCTATGAGACATGCAGGCTGCCCCTCCCACTGCAGGGTGGCACAGACAGGAGGGAACAACGAGACATGCAGGCTGCCCCTCCCCCTGCAGGGTGACACAGACAGGAGGGAGCTATGAGACATGCAGGCTGCCCCTCCCACTGCAGGGTGACACAGAAAGGAGGGAACTACGAGACATGCAGGCTGCCCCTCCCCCTGCAGGGTGACACAGACAGGAGGGAGCTATGAGACATGCAGGCTGCCCCTCCCACTGCAGGGTGACACAGACAGGAGGGAGCTATGAGACATGCAGGTTGCCCCTCCCACTGCAGGGTGACACAGACAGAAGGGAACTACGAGACATGCAGGCTGCCCCTCCCCCTGCAGGGTGACACAGACAGGAGGGAGCTATGAGACATGCAGGCTGCCCCTCCCACTGCAGGGTGACACAGACAGGAGGGAGCTATGAGACATGCAGGCTGCCCCTCCCACTGCAGGGTGACAGAGGGGAGCTATGATACATGCAGGCTGCACCTCCCCCTGCAGGGTGACACAGACAGGAGGGAGCTATGAGACATGCAGGCTGCCCCTCCCACTGCAGGGTGACACAGACAGAGGGGAGCTATGAGACATGCAGGCTGCCCCTCCCACTGCAGGTTGACACAGACAGGAGGGAGCTATGAGACATGCAGGCTGCCCCTCCCACTGCAGGGTGACACAGACAGAGAGGAGCTATGAGACATTCAGGCTGCCCCTCCCACTGCAGGGTGACACAGACAGAGAGGAGCTATGAGACATGCAGGCTGCCCCTCCCACTGCAGGGTGACACAGACAGAGGGGAGCTATGAGACATGCAGGCTGCCCCTCCCACTGCAGGGAGACACAGACAGAGGGGAGCCATGAGACATGCAGGCTGCCCCTCCCACTGCAGGGTGACACAGACAGAGGGGAGCTATGAGACATGCAGGCTGCCCCTCCCACTGCAGGGTGACACAGACAGGAGGGAGCTATGAGACATGCAGGCTGCCCCTCCCACTGCAGGGGGACACAGACAGAGGGAGCTATGAGACATGCAGGCTGCCCCTCCCACTGCAGGGTGACACAGACAGGAGGGAGCTATGAGACATGCAGGCTGCCCCTCCCACTGCAGGGTGACACAGACAGAGATAGGAGCTATTTGACATGCAGGCTGCCCCTCCCACTGCAGGGTGACAGAGGGGAGCTATGAGACATGCAGGCTGCACCTCCCCCTGCAGGGTGACACAGACAGGAGGGAGCTATGAGACATGCAGGCTGCCCCTCCCACTGCAGGGTGACACAGACAGAGGGGAGCTATGAGACATGCAGGCTGCCCCTCCCACTGCAGGTTGACACAGACAGGAGGGAGCTATGAGACATGCAGGCTGCCCCTCCCACTGCAGGGTGACACAGACAGGAGGGAGCTATGAGACATGCAGGCTGCCCCTCCCACTGCAGGGTGACACAGAGAGGAGGGAGCTATGAGACATGCAGGCTGCCCCACCCACTGCAGGGTGACACAGACAGGAGGGAGCTATGAGACATGCAGGCTGCCCCTCCCACTGCAGGGTGACAGACAGAAGGGAGCTATGAGACATGCAGGCTGCCCCTGCCCCTGCAGGGTGACACAGACAGGAGGGAGCTATGAGACATGCAGGCTGCCCCTCCCCCTGCAGGGTGACACAGACAGGAGGGAGCTATGAGACATGCAGGCTGCCCCTCCCACTGCAGGGTGACACAGACAGAGGGGAGCTATGAGACATGCAGGCTGCCCCTCCCACTGCAGGGTGACACAGACAGAGGGGAGCTATGAGACATGCAGGCTGCCCCTCCCACTGCAGGGGGACACAGACAGGAGGGAACTACGAGACATGCAGGCTGCCCCTCCCCCTGCAGGGTGACAGACAGGAGGGAACTACGAGACATGCAGGCTGCCCCTCCCACTGCAGGGTGACACAGACAGAGGGGAGCTATGAGACATGCAGGGTGCCCCTCCCACTGCAGGGTGACACAGACAGAGAGGAGCTATGAGACATGCAGGCTGCCCCTCCCACTGCAGGGTGACACAGACAGATGGGAGCTATGAGACATGGATCTGCCCTCCCACTGCAGGGTGACACAGACAGGAGGGAGCTATGAGACATGCAGGCTGCCCCTCCCACTGCAGGGTGACACAGACAGAGGGGAGCTATGAGACATGCAGGCTGCCCCTCCCACTGCAGGGTGACACAGACAGAGGGGAGCTATGAGACATGCAGGCTGCCCCTCCCACTGCAGGGTGACACAGACAGAGGGGAGCTATGAGACATGCAGGCTGCCCCTCCCACTGCAGGGTGACACAGACAGGAGGGAGCTATGAGACATGGAGACTGCTCCTCCCACTGCAGGGTGACACAGACAGGAGGGAACTACGAGACATGCAGGCTGCCCCTCCCACTGCAGGGCGACACAGACAGGAGGGAGCTATGAGACATGCAGGCTGCCCCTCCCACTGCAGGGCGACACAGACAGAGGGGAGCTATGAGACATGCAGGCTGCCCCACCCACTGCAGGGTGACACAGACAGAGGGGAGCTATGAGACATGCAGGCTGCCCCTCCCCCTGCAGGGTGATACAGACAGGAGGGAGCTATGGGACATGCAGGCTGCCCCTCCCACTGCAGGGTGACACAGACAGAGGGGAGCTATGAGACATGCAGGCTGCCCCTCCCACTGCAGGGTGACACAGACAGAGGGGAGCTATGAGACATGCAGGCTGCCCCTCCCACTGCAGGGTGACACAGACAGGAGGGGAGCTATGAGACATGCAGGCTGCCCCTCCCACTGCAGGGTGACACAGACAGGAGGGAACTACGAGACATGCAGGCTGCCCCTCCCCCTGCAGGGTGACACAGACAGAGGGGAGCTATGTGACATGCAGGCTGCCCCTCCCACTGCAGGGTGACACAGACAGGAGGGAACTACGAGACATGCAGGCTGCCCCTCCCACTGCAGGGTGACACAGACAGAGAGGAGCTATGAGACATTCAGGCTGCCCCTCCCACTGCAGGGTGACACAGACAGAGAGGAGCTATGAGACATGCAGGCTGCCCCTCCCACTGCAGGGTGACACAGACAGAGGGGAGCTATGAGACATGCAGGCTGCCCCTCCCACTGCAGGGTGACACAGACAGGAGGGAACTACGAGACATGCAGGCTGCCCCTCCCCCTGAAGGGTGACACAGACAGAGGGGAGCCATGAGACATGCAGGCTGCCCCTCCCACTGCAGGGTGACACAGACAGAGGGGAGCTATGAGACATGCAGGCTGCCCCTCCCACTGCAGGGTGACACAGACAGGAGGGAACTACGAGACATGCAGGCTGCCCCTCCCCCTGAAGGGTGACACAGACAGAGGGGAGCTATGTGACATGCAGGCTGCCCCTCCCACTGCAGGGTGACACAGACAGGAGGGAACTACGAGACATGCAGGCTGCCCCTCCCACTGCAGGGTGACACAGACAGAGGGGAGCTATGAGACATGCAGGCTGCCCCTCCCACTGCAGGGTGACACAGACAGGCGGGAGCTATGAGACATGCAGGCTACCCCTCCCACTGCAGGGTGACACAGACAGAGAGGAGCTATGAGACATTCAGGCTGCCCCTCCCACTGCAGGGTGACACAGACAGAGAGGAGCTATGAGACATGCAGGCTGCCCCTCCCACTGCAGGGTGACACAGACAGGAGGGAGCTATGAGACATGCAGGCTGCCCCTCCCACTGCAGGGTGACACAGACAGAGGGGAGCCATGAGACATGCAGGCTGCCCCTCCCACTGCAGGGTGAAACAGACAGGAGGGAGCTATGAGACATGCAGGCTGCCCCTCCCACTGCAGGGTGACACAGACAGGAGGGAGCTATGAGACATGCAGGCTGCCCCTCCCACTGCAGGGTGAAACAGACAGGAGGGAGCTATGAGACATGCAGGCTGCCCCTTCCACTGCAGGGTGACACAGACAGGAGGGAGCTATGAGACATGCAGGCTGCCCCTCCCACTGCAGGGTGACACAGACAGGAGGGAGCTATGAGACATGCAGGCTGCCCCTCCCACTGCAGGGGGACACAGACAGAGGGAGCTATGAGACATGCAGGCTGCCCCTCCCACTGCAGGGTGACACAGACAGGAGGGAGCTATGAGACATGCAGGTTGCCCCTCCCACTGCAGGGTGACACAGACAGGAGGGAGCTATGAGACATGCAGGCTGCCCCTCCCCCTGCAGGGTGACACAGACAGAGGGGAGCTATGAGACATGCAGGCTGCCCCTCCCACTGCAGGGTGACACAGACAGGAGGGAGCTATGAGACATGCAGGCTGCCCCTCCCACTGCAGGGTGACACAGAGAGAGGAGCTATGTGACATGCAGGCTGCCCCTCCCACTGCAGGGTGACACAGACAGGAGGGAGCTATGAGACATGCAGGCTGCCCCTCCCACTGCAGGGGGACACAGACAGAGGGAGCTATGAGACATGCAGGTTGCCCCTCCCACTGCAGGGTGACACAGACAGGAGGGAGCTATGAGACATGCAGGTTGCCCCTCCCACTGCAGGGTGACACAGACAGGAGGGAGCTATGAGACATGCAGGCTGCCCCTCCCCCTGCAGGGTGACACAGACAGAGGGGAGCTATGAGACATGCAGGCTGCCCCTCCCACTGCAGGGTGACACAGACAGGAGGGAGCTATGAGACATGCAGGCTGCCCCTCCCACTGCAGGGTGACACAGACAGGAGGGAGCTATGAGACATGCAGGCTGCCCCTCCCACTGCAGGGTGACACAGAGAAGGAGCTATGAGACATGGAGACTGCCCCTCCCACTGCAGGGTGACACAGACAGAGGGGAGCTATGTGATATGTATATGTCCCTATGGGTTATATGTCACAGTGAGCGACTTACCCTGTGGGGTCTCTAGAGCGTCCAGTGCATGCCAGTACACCATTATGGAGCCGTCAGACTCGTACATCTACACAGAGACAATGGGAAGAAAAGACGTAACATGTATGTGACATGTATGTGACATGTAAGCTGTACGGTACACACAGCATATAAGCCCCATTATCTTTACCTGAATCCCTTTCTGTGATGTGAGTACCAGCAGCACCCGGGAGGGCAGAACGCACCAGGATGCCTGCAATGGGAGACACTGGTTAATGAGCACAGATCTCGGAGAATGACAGACTACTCAACATTACACTTCACTTGCATAAAGTCCTAGCTGGGGCCACTGGAGATGATGAGAGTTATGGTAAAACTTACATTTTATTTATAATAATATTATATATAAAACAGATGCAAAAAGAATGAAAAACACACAATGGAGCCTACACAGAGGATCTAAATTACAAAATACAAACTTGAGATCTCGTGTAATAAATCTTCTTATACACAACATTCTCATCCAGATTTTTTTGTAGTTAACAAAGGTAAAAAGAGACAAAAGTAAGTAGAGAGAAGAGCGTCGTGTGGTGACCACATAGGGAAAAGGAGAGACGTAAACCCAAATGGACTGTGGTTCAATTCTCTCTGTGTCTGTAGGAGTCCTTTATCGGAATGCTGAGGGTGTTTGGAAACTCGAGGTCCCATATTTTAATAAAACTTTTGGAGGAGTTATGTAATATACTTGTCATATACTCCATAGAATATACAGTACTCCATAGAATATACAGTACTCCATAGAATATACAGTACTCCATAGAATATACAGTACTCCATAGAATATACAGTACGTGCCATACCTTAGTTGTGAGCTCATGTATCGCGGGGACTTCAGATGTTTTCCACATTGTTGCAATACTACAGGCAGCAGCCGAAATAACATGTCTAATAAGTTTGTGCTGGTGATGAGTGGCATCTGGGGCATGAAGGGGCAGTAAAAAATATTGAGGACTAAACGGGATATGTAACCCGACCAAGGGGTGAAGGAGAGATCTAATTTCCTCCCAAAAAGACACAAGTTTTGTACAGGACCACAAGGTGTGTAAAAAAGTTCCAATATCAGAATCACATCTCCAACACAAATGTGAAGTATCAGGGAACATTTTATGCAGTCGTGATGGTACATAGGCCCTGATTCAGAGCCGGACGCTCTGAGCAGAGCGCACGCTCTGAATGAGTGCCGGCCTCCATGAAAATGGAGCGTCCTCCTGGACGCTCGTATAGCTGTGGGTTACCACCCACAGGCTATACGAGTGTGCAGTTTGATGGCCGCGATGGTCTTGACCATCGCGACCATCGAAACTGCGAGCCGGAGCCTGCGGTTGAGGTTTTCAACCGCAAGCTCCGGAGTGATTTTGGCTCTATCAGAGCCAAAATCACTCCCACTGACATCACTAGTGATGTCAGTGGGCCGGCTTCTGACGGGAGGCGTTCCCGTGGGAACGCTCCCGTCAGGGAGGCACGCCCCCGGCACGCCTACCAAAGGGGGCGTGCTGTCAAACAACATCGACAGCACGCCCCCTTTGATCAGACACAACGAGCGAAGGACTTTCCTTCGCTCGTCGCATCTGGCGCATGCGCACGACGGAGCTCCCTCCATCGTGCGCATGCTCAGTCCAGAACATCGACCCACTTGCGAGCAGACAGCCGCTCGCGAGTGGGTCTGAATCAGGCCCATAGGCCCTGATTCAGAGCCGGACGCTCTGACTAGAGCGCTCGCTCTGAATCAGGGCCCTCCTCCATTAATATGGAGCGTCCTCCTGGACGTTCGTATAGCTGTGGGTCACCACCCACAGCATATACGAGCGTCCAACAAGATGGTCGCGATGGTCTTGACCATCGCGACCATCGGACTTGCGAGTGAAACCCTGCGGTCGGGTTTCTCAACCACAAGCCCTGGAGTGATTATGGCTCTATCAGAGCCAAAATCACTCCGTCTGACATCACTAGTGATGTCAGTGGGGCCGGCTTCAGACGGTAGGCGTTCCCATGGTAACGCCTCCGTCTGGCAGGCACGCCCCCGGCACGCCCACCAAAGGGGGCGTGCTTTCAATCAACATCGACAGCACGCCCCCTTTGGTGCGAGACCCCGAGCGATGGAAAGTCCTTCGCTCGCCGGGTCTCGCGCATGCGCACGACGGAGCTCCCTCCGTCGTGCGCATGCGCAGTGGGGAACATCAACCCACTTGCGAGCGTACTGCCGCTCGCGAGTGGGTCTGAATGACCCCCATAGTACCATCGGTAGAAAAGTTTATAAGCATTTTCCTTTATGCAGACACATATAGAGCTAGACTACATTAGCAGGAATGTCTGCCCAATCCTCACTATCTAGAGTTCCGTCTATATCCGCCTCCCAGGCTAATTCATGTGGGTCTATTAAATCAGTGCTAGACTGTGAGACCTGAGTATAACGTTGAAATAAGACCTTTGGAACTCGTGCTATGAAGGGATAATGATTCGCAGATGGTTAATGATCTACTAATGAGCTGATTTTTCATAATGGAATGAAAGTGTCTTAGCTGTAAATACTGATAGAAGAGCTTAAGTGGAATGTTAAAATTGGTTTGTATGTCCGTAAATGTAGGGAATATTGAATCATGGGTAATAAATCCCCTTGTCTTGCCAGTGCCTAAAGGAAGCAGGACGACAACCTGGTAAAAAAAAAATCAGGGTTATCGAACAGAGGAACTATGGGGCTTGGATACGGAGCAATGTGAAATCGACGATTGTCAAAATCCAAAATTTCTAAAGAAAGTGAGATGACTGGGTGGGCTGAGACGAGTTTAGGTCTAGATAACCGAGGAAGCCATAATAAAGTAGAAAGCGATTCTACTCTGATAGCATTTGCTTCGAGTAAAACCCATATTCTTTCCGATTTTGGTTGACTCCACATGAAACATTCAGCAAGCCTGGCAGCGATGTAATAAAGTTTGAAGTTTGGGAGACCTAAGCCACCTCTAGATGTATGTTTTTGCAAAATGTCACGTCTGATCCTTGGACGTTTTTTGGACCATATAAATTGGTCAGAGACTTACTGATATGAAGTAATATGAAGCAAATATTTAAATACATATGGAGGAATCCGCACCGGTAATGTTTGAAATAAATACATTAAGCGCGGCAATAGGTTTATCTTCACTGCGTTGATCCGAAAAATCCATGAAATATAGCAGCCATCCCAAATGTCAATATCTTTCTTAAATTGTGTTAGAAGCTTGGGATAGTTAGCTTGGAATAATTGATGATCATTTTTAGTAAGATTAACACCTAAATATCCGATATGCCGTCTGTGCCATTGATATGGGTAACTACGCTCTAGTACATGTTTAAGATCTCCAGGAATATAAAAGTCAAGAGCCTCCGTTTTTTGAGTATTGACTTTGTAACCAGAGTGGCTCCATATTCTAGATGAGGGAGGGAAAAGATCGGATCAGAAACAGTCAAAACATCATCAGCGTATAACACAATTTTATGTTCAACATTATTTACTCTAATACCCTTGATATTGGGATTAGACCGAATTTTAGCTCAATGACTAGTGCAAATAGAGGAGACAAGGGGCAACCTTGTCTTGTACCATTGGAGATGTCAAAGACAGGCGAGGCCACCCCGTTGGCCAACACTGAAGCTTTAGGAGCAGCATAAAGTGCCGCAGTACCATCATAGAATCTCCCTCCGAAGCCCATCGATCTGAGGACACCAAACATTAACGGCCAAGAAATACGGTCAAATGCTTTTTCTGCATCTAATCCTAGTGCCACAGCTGGGAGCATTTGACCGTGTATGGAGTGGATCAGATCAATGGACCGTCGAGTGTTATCAGATGCTTGGTGACCAGATATAAACCCCACCTTGTCCGGGTGAATCAGAGAAGGCAAGAGGGGGCTTAATCTATTTGCTAAAATTTTTGCGTATATTTTTATATCCACGTTCAATAAAGAAATGGGTCTAGAGTTGGTACAGAGTTCCGGGTCTCGGCCCGGTTTAGGAATAACCACAATGTTAGCCAAGGAGGTCACTGCATAAGAAGAGTTCCCATCAAGAAGTTTATTAAAGAAAACTTTCAGGAAGGGAGTTAAAGAATTAGCAAGTTTTTTTGTAATATTGTGGTGTAAAACCCATCAGGGCCTGGGGCAGCTGAGGGTTTACGCTCTTTAATGGCTGTCAAAATCTCTTCATTAGTGATATCAGCGCTGCTGTTCATGAATAGATGGAAGTAGGCTATCAGATAGGTATGATCAGGAAGAGACATCTAAGTGAGCCATAGGAGAGAAATGTTGGGGTAAATTATAAAGACTTTTATAGTAATCAAAGAACTCTTTCACTATGTCTTCCGGATCATAAGTAGAGGAGCCTGAGTGACGAAGTTTGAGCTTATTACTCAACCCCGAAGCTCTCTTTTGTCTAAGGATGCTCGCCAAGACGGAATCTGCCTTATCTGACTTATCATAAAATTTTTGTTGCAATTCTTTTTAGTGTAGGTGCAGATCTGCGCTAAAGAATGGTGTTTAAACGACCTTTGAGAGACCCAGGGGGCCCCCCACAGAGCATGCGCACGACGACGCCGTCGTGCGCATGCGTGAGACCCGCTACGACCGACAGCGCCGGTCGTAGCGGGTCTCGATCCAAAGGGGGCGAGCTGTCGATGTTGATTGACAGCTCGCCCCGTTTGGAAGGTGGGCCGGGGGGGTGGCAGCCCAAACGGAGGCGTTTCCATGGGAACGCCTACCGTTTGGGGGCGGCCCCACTGACATCACTAGTGATGTCAGTGGAGAGCTCATACATCACTAGTGATGTCAGTGGAGAGCTTCCCGCTCAGACAGAGCCAGAAGCTCTCCGGGGCTTACGACAAGGGAGACCCTACCCTAGGGTCTTGTCGTAAGCCCCAATGGTTGCGATGGTCAGAGACCATCGAGACCATCACCGGAGCGGTCGTTAGAGCTGTGGGTGTTAACAGAGACGGGCGGTCAGGATGCAAGTGGCCGCCCAGTTTCTGAGTGACCACTTGCATCCTCCGACCGCCTCTGAATGAGGCCCTCAATCCGCACAAGCTAGCCAGACGAGGGCCGTAACTTGTGCTGCGTTAAAAGTTGAACAATCTCCTCTTCCAAAGAAGAGATTTTGCGCTGTGATTGCTTTTTAAGAAAAGTTGCCTTGCCTCTTATTGTGGCCTTGTGAGCTTCCCAGACCGCACCACAAGATACTTCCTCTGAGGAGTTACACTCAAAATAGTCAGCGATGGCGGACTTTATATCATTACAAATAGAAGCGTTTAGCAGTAAAGCATCATCTAGCCGACATTTCATTATTCCCCGAGAAAACTTACATAGATCAACCGTTATATATGTGCCAGCATGATCCGTCCATGAGAATGGTGTGATGCCAGCTCGGGTAGTAATGTGGGCAAGAAAACGTGAAATTAGTACCATATCTATTCTAGAGTAAATTTGATGCGGGCCGGAGTAGTGAGCGTAGTCCCTTGCTGTGGAATTTTTAAGTCTCCAAGAATCTATTAAGTCCAATCTAGTGATACCATTACACAGAGAGCGAGTCGCACAAGGGGTGTCTTGAGCTTTCTTAAGGTGAAAGGGGGGAAGACTTATCTAAAGCAGGATCAAGTTCTGTATTAAAATCACCTCCAATGATGAGGTGACCTTGAGGAACTCGCTCGATACGCTTGAAAATGTCAGCGAAAAAGGCACATTGACCACTAATCGGGGCATAAATATTAATAAGAGAAATTGTTTCAGAGCGAAGTGTACAAACCAGGATAAGATAACGACCCTCAGGATCAGCTATGGACTTGGAAGGTACAAACGGAACCTTGCTACCAATCAGAAGAGCTACCCCCAGTTTTTTACAGTCTGTAGAAGCAAAATAAGTTTGGGAGAAGCGCTAACCTCGTAACAAAGTATGTGCACCAGTCAAATGAGTCTCTTGAAGTAATACAATATCTGCTTTCTCTTTTCTACAGGCCCCTAAAACTTTTATGCGTTTTCTAGGAGAATTTAGACCATTAATGTTAATGGAAAGAATTTTTAGAGACGTGTGTAGGAAAATGTATTAACTGCTCAGTCAAAAACACAATTGGTTGTATAAATGTAGAGAGGAAGATCCAAATGGGCTTAGAAAAAAAAAATGCCACAGAAGAAGAGAGAAAAAAAAGAAAAGAAAGGCCTAAGAAGGCCATAACCCTCAAAGAAACAGACCCCAATAAGGAATCTATACATTAGAGATGCTACATAAATTGCTAACATGTAAACATGGGGGGGGCGCGGTGGAAAATAATTTTTCAGTCAGAGGCCATTCAAGACCCAGGGCCCTAAAACAGATAATAATATATCTCAAAATAGATGAAAAATAAAAAATAAATGAAAATAAATGGATCTGTGTCGATCCCGTAAATATAATTTACCAAAACTTTGTAGATCTAATAATAAAAAGAAAAAGAGCAAAAACAAAAGACAACCTTCACATTAGACATATTAAATCTAACACTAAAATAGAATTATAAAAATATCAACAACAAAAAAAATGGGCAATACTATTCTAAGTTACCTAAAGTACAATATCTGCCATTTGAACCATGAAAAGCGGATTCTATGTTTAAACCCATACTCAATCCGCTAGGAAACTAAAACCATACTATTAAATCTAGGCGGAGTAAGAGAACATATCAAATAGATTGTAAGAGTCAAAACATATTCAGATATGGAAACTAGAAAGAGACAATATTCCAAACATATTAATCAACCTGAATTATTTAGCCTCAAGGCGGGTGAGTGTGTCCATCACGACGACCATTAACCGTAGACCAGTCCGCTGAAGGTGGCCTAAGTCGTTGAGGCTTAGGAGATGCATTTGAGGCAGAGATGGCAGTGGGGTCTGGAAGTATTTCTAAAGTTTCCAAAATTTTTTGGCCCTTGCTCCACTGTTGAGTTGTGTCATTAGCAAAAACCTGTAACTGAAAGGGAAAGACATTATGTTGTCGTAAGACTTTAGCGATTGGTTGAAGGTTCCTACGTTTCTGGATCGTTGACGAAGCAAGGTCCTGAAAGATCTGTATATCTTGGAAGTCAATAAAGGGAGTATCCCTTGTGGCGGCAACAATTTTCTCTTTGGTGCGAAAGTAGTGCAATGTCACACTATGTCTTGGGTTTTGCCCAGGAGACGGTTTGGATCGTAAGGCTCTGTGTTCTCTGTCCAGGAGTAGGTCACAGTCTGTAAGGTCAGGGAGTTTATGTTGGAAAAGTCCCCTCAAAAAGGATGGTAGAGATGGTGGTAAAAATGTCTCCGGTACATTTCTGATCCTGAGATTGTTTCTCCGAGATATCATTGATCTCAGTCCTTAATAGGGTGAGCTCCCTGTCCACCACAGATTGATAGCTACAAAGATCGTCCGTTTTGAACTCAAGCGCATCTGTTCGGGTACCCAGAGCGGTGAGTTCGGATTTGAAGTCATCTACAGCCTTTTTTAATTCTTGTTGGAAAGTTATCCTAATACCATCTACCAGGGTGGAAAGGACTGCTTGTATGTTAGGGTCTACAGTATATCCATCTCTGAAGATGAGGCTCATTATGGTGAGCCTGAGTGATCAATAGATTGAGTAGATGCCCTAGCCCTGGTATTGAAAATACTCGGTGTCGTCGTTGCCGCCGATTTCTTGTTTTTGTGAGACATTGCACTAGAGACTTCTGGGACAAATTGACAAAATGAAATTGCTAGGATAAGTAAAGACCGTAATGATAGCTTTAAATGAGACACGGATCCACAGCAGAGATTAAGGGGAAGGGCCCATTGAGTCCAGAATCAGGCCATCAATGACCAAACATCTTTTATACAGCAAAAGTGATTAACTTTAGTCCAGTTAATAAAGGTGTTTTCAGGAGCTGTGTGTGTAGTATGGAGTAATTACTAGACGAGAAGTTGGTAATATAATAATCACATATACTGCAACATAGAGAATATTGGAAAATGATAGTTTGGTGCCCTCCAGTGGTGAAAAAGCTATGGTGCAGCTGTTGGAGAGTCTGAGGAAGTTCTTATAATCAAAAACAAAATGTGGCTAAATAAATAGATAGAGCCCACCAGGTACAACAAGCTCTGACTGTGTATCCTAAGTGGGGATTCCAGCCGCTAAATGCTGACAGGTAAGAGAACTGCACAAATGCTGACAGCCAGGCAGGCACAGCCAACACAGCAGTGGACTCCCTCCAAGATGGCCGCCGCTCTGCCTCCTCCAGCACCACACCACTTCACAGGTACTACTTGTTACGTTCTGGGTTGTTTGTGGACCCGGGGTGGTAGCAGGAGCGATCACAGAAGCAGATTTGAAAATAAAACTAGGATTTTTAATAAGTGCTCGAGTAGACATATAATGTGGCAGTAAATAAAAGTCCAGGAATATATAATGTGCACAAGAGTTCTGTGGTGGGAGCAAAAGGGTTAATGTCCAAGTAGAAACAATTAGAGCTGTCCAGGTGTGCAGGTAGTGAACTGAAAATAATCAAGCCAGGTTTGCAGGTAGTGAACAGAAGCGCAGGATGTCAGCAGGCTCAGGCACTCAGGTATGGGCAAGGGTGGTGGAGGAAGCGGGGTAGTCCAGTGGGAGCTAGGAGCTGACATGCAGACTGGCAGACAGCGGATTCACAGGAACAGGAAAGCACAGAGAACTCCCTCTCAGCTAGGCTGAGATACACGTTGCACTGGCAAAGAAGGAAGGCACTGACCCTTCCTAAATACCCCATGCCGTGCTGTTACTGGCCAGAGGGAACATGTGACTCACCAGGATTGGCCAGCCGCATCGATTGAGCAGCTGCCATTTTTGTTTGTTTGTTATGAGTTGCATGAAGGAGCCAGCATTAGTAGGGCATGCTGGTTCTAGTAGTGCTAGTTGGAGTTCCCAGGGGTGACTCCCAAGTAAGCTGGCTCTCAATTTGGATGCACTTATGTATGTGCCTTTATCATGAGGCCTTACATTTGTCAAAATTATATATGTACCTTTATCATGAGGCCTTATAATTGGTATATTTTACATTTGGGGTGAGCGTTTGGGCGTAGGGCCCCCGGGACTGGTCTGGCTGGGCCTCCTCAGGGCATCACCACTTAATACACATAGTTGCTTTTCACATCACCTTTTAAGTTTGTTTATTATTCATGTATTTTTTCACATATATTTTAACCTCTCATTCCACACTTAATGATTACTCACACACAGCTATACTTTACACTGCACTGTCACTCTTTTTCCATTTTCGTGTGATGCCCTGGGGGGGTCCTGGGCTGGACGTTTTTTGGGGTGCACTGCGCCCCGGACGTGAACCCCTTAGTGTTAGGGACTGCTGGTAACAGAGAAGCCGTGACGTGGCCCAGCAGCCTCCCATGTATTTGCAAATGCATGCAACTAATATCTCTGAATTTCTATGACCATATAGTCTTCATATATTGTTGCAGGTATTATTCAGTGTGCTGAGGTACAATAGGGGGTTAAATCCCCCTCCTTTTTCTACTTGGCCAGCCGCATCACATGGCCAGAAGGCAAGATGGCGGCGCCCATGCCAAACGGAATGCAGACGCCGCCAGGCCTTACCAGCGCAGAGTGACAACAGGCCCGCACAACAACGCACGCAGCCAAAGCCCCCCTCCAGACACCAGCTCCGCCACCAGACATCCCGCGCCACAATGACCTCACAGGTAACACTCGCCTAGCGCCATGCCGAAATACCCTGGCCGTGACAGTACCCCCCCCTTTTGGGGTGGCCTCAGGACACTCAACAGGCTTCTCCGGATGGGCAGAATGGAATCTCCTGATGAGCGTGGACATCACGAGCATCGGTCCAGCAACGTTCCTCTGGACCGTAACCTTTCCAGTCCAGCAAATACTGTAGATGACCTCTGCGTAGACGAGAATCCAAGATCTGGGCGACCTCAAACTCAACTCCTCTCTCCGTCTGGACTCGAGGAGAAGCAGGTAGAGCACTATGGAATTTATTCAGGACCAGGGGCTTCAATAAGGAAATATGGAAGGAATTAGGGATTTTTAGGTATGGGGGTAACTGTAGACGATAGGCCACTGGATTAATGACTTCTGTTATGGAGAAGGGACCAATGAAGCGTGGTGCAAATTTCATAGAAGGAACCCTCAGACAAAGATTCCGGGTGGATAACCAGACCTGGCTTCCAACTTGCATGCGTGGAACTATTCTACGCTTTCTATCGGCCTGGGTCTTATAGCGAGAGGATGCCTTCAACAAATCAGACCGTACTTGAGTCCAGATGGCAGCAAAATTCCGCACCGTGTCCTCCACGGCCGGAACATCGAAAACAGGCAGGCTTCGGAATTCGGGAACACGAGGATGAAGGCCATATACAACCTGAAATGGCGTTTGGTTAGTTGACGAGTGGTAGGAAGCATTATGTGCAAACTCAGCCCACGGCAGCAAGGCAGCCCAATTGTCCTGGGAAGATGACATAAAAATTCTTAAGAGAATAGATCAGTATATGTATATGGAAGACCTCTCATTGTCTAAATCCTCTCCCCTAGATTTTACTGACATTTGGTATTGCTGGCTGAATTTTAAAGAGACTGCTGAGTACAAAATAAATATTTAAATGCTTCTTAGGATATTGCGACATCCTCTTTTATTTTTCCCTATTATTTTGTTATCTTTCTATATATTATTATTTATTTAGTTATTTTGATTTTTGTTTTTATATTGTTTATTTTTGTTTTTATATTGTTTATGTTTGTTTATCATTCTATTTCAGTTAGTAATATTTGAAAGCACGTTCAAAATTAAGCGATTTGAGACTTATTCTTTCTTGCTCCTATATTTCATGTTGTATGAGTATATTTGTCCACTGAATCCATATTGTTATTTGATTTTATTTGCTGTTTTTGTGGGACGTTGTAGGCCATATATGTACTGTGCTTTTTTCATTTTCAATAAAAATAGATTACATAAAAAAAAAAAAAAATTCTTAAGAAAGTCTCTAGCTCTTGATTAACTCTCTCGGTGGAGCCGTTGCTTTGCGGATGGTAGGCCGTGGAAAAGTTTAACTTCACTTGAAGAACAGAACACAAAGCCCTCCAGAATTTTGCAGTAAACTGCACACCACGGTCAGAGACAATTTCAGCAGGAAGGCCATGTAGACAAAATATGTGTTGGACAAACAACTGTGCCAGGTCAGGGGCAGAAGGTAACTTCTTCAACGGTACATAGTGGACCATCTTAGAAAATCGGTCTATTACAACCCAGATAGATAGTGTTGAAACTTTGAGAGACTGGCAGGTCTGTGACGAAATCCATGGAGAGATGCGTCCATGGACGTGATGGAGTAGGTAATGGAAGCAATTCCCCAGCTGGAGCTTGTCGTGATGATTTATGCTGGGCACAGGAGGAGCAGGAAGAGATGAACTCCATTATATCTGCCTTCATAGAAGGCCACCAATAGTGTCTTTTCAGGAACTCCAAGGTCTTCCGAGTGCCTGAGTGCCCTGCGAAGCGAGAGGAATGTGCCCAAGTGAGAAGCTGCTTCCTTAATTCCGGGGCCACAAATGATTTTCCCGTAGGAGGCTGAAGTTGTAATGCGGCGAAAACTCTTGATTCCAAGACAGGGGTATTGCTTTGATTTTCAGATTGATGATCACAGAGGAGAGCTCTCGATAGGGCATCAGCCTTCTGATTAAGTGCTCCAGACCGGAAGGTCAGGGTGAACTGAAACCTGGCAAAGAATATTGCCCAGCGGGCCAAACGAGGACTCACACATTGGAGGTTTTTGAGAAATAGGAGATTTCTATGGTCCGTAAATACAGTAAATGGAAACTTGGCGCCTTCTAGCAAATATCTCCATTCCTTCAACGACAACTTTACAGCTAGTAGTTCTTCCTCACCTATGGCGTAGTTCCTTTCGGCAGGTGAGAATGTTTTAGAAAAGAACCCACATGGATGGACTCGGTTGTCCTCATAACGTAGAGACAAGACTGCTCCCACAGCTTAAGATGATGCGTCTACTTCCAACAAAAAAGGCCTGGTTGTCGAAGAACTGGTGCTGAGATAAAGGCCTGTTTTAGAAGATGAAAGGCAGACTCTGCCTCAGGTGACCATTAGGCAGGATTAGCACCTTTGCGGGACAAGGCTGTAATGGGAGCCAGCAGTGTAGAAAATCCCTTAATGAAGCGTCTATAATAATTGGCGAAGCCCAACAATCTCTGGATGGCCTTCAGTGTCTGAGGTCGGGTCCAATCCAGAATTGCCTGTACCTTCTTGGGGTCCATTTCTAAACTGGAGCCAGATATTACATAGCCGAGAAAAGGTACACTGGGCACTCCAAAGACGCACTTCTCCAGTTTGCAGTAAAGGTGGTTTCTCTCAAACGGGTCAGAACTTCTTTAACATGTTCTTGATGTTTAGCCACAGAGGGTGAAAAAATCAGTATGTCATCCAGATAGACAACAACCGAAATATATAACAGATCCCGGAAAATCTCATTAACGAAACTTTGAAAGACAGCAGGGGTGTTACACAATCCAAAAGGCATTACTAAATACTGGAAATGTTCATCTCTGGTATTAAAAGCGGTCTTCCATTCATCGCCAGCTCGGATACGAATGAGGTTGTAAGCCCCTCTCAGATCTAATTTAGAAAAAATGACAGAGCCCTTGACCCTATCAAACAACTCAGTAATCAGGGGAAGAGGGTATAGATTCTTTACAGTAATGTCATTAAGGCCTCGATAATCGATATATGGTCTTAGACCACCGTCCTTCTTGCCAACGAAGAAAAACCCAGCTCCGGCAGGTGAAGTAGAGGGGCGAATGAACCCCTTTGCCAGATTGTCCCGGATGTACTCGGTCATGGCTTGAGTCTCAGGCAAGGACAGCGGATAGGTACGACCACGAGGTGGTATCTTATCAGGTATCAATTCAATTGGACAGTCCCATTCCCTATGAGGGGGTAAGATATTTGCTTGTTGTTCAGAGAAAACATCGGCGAACATCTGATATTCCTTGGGAATGGCAGAAGAAACTAATGGAACTGTCTTTCTCACAGGTCGAATTTTTGGAAGACAGGATTTCTGACAGTCCATACCCCATGACAGAATCTGCATAGAACTCCAATCAATCCTGGGATTATGTCGACGTAACCAGGGTAGACCAAGAACAATTTCTTGAGAGGCCTCTGATATCACCAGGAATTTTAAGGACTCAGAATGAAGTGCCCCAATTCGGACCAATACTGGTTGAGTCTCTTTGGTGACTATCCCGTTAGTTAGAGGGCGTCCATCTATAGAGGTCAGAGAGATGGCATGGTTGAGAGACAAACAAGGAATCTGAAATTTATCTATGAAACTAGACGTTATGAAATTTCCGGCTGCTCCCGAGTCAAGTAGAGCAGTAGCAAAGACAGGTTTGGGTTTAAGATCCAAGGCTAGGGTAATCGTGAAATCTTTAATTTTTGGAGACGGGTTCATAACTCCTAACTGGATGTCTCCAGGGTCAGTTAGGATTTGGCATTTCCCGGTTTACTGGGGCAGGAGATCAGCAGGTGACCGGACTCTCCGCAGTACAGACAGAGGTTCTTTTGCATTCTTCTCTGACGTTCTTCTTTGGAGAGGTGTGTATGATTCACCTGCATAGGCTCCTCTTCAGTAGGAGAAGGAATGGGACGGGTAGAAATGGAGGGGGTAAATGACCTTTGCCGGTCAGTTCTGTTTTTTTCAGCCTGACCTTCTCTGCAGTGTAGGTCAACTTTGATACACAACGAAATCATGTTGTTCAGATTAGTAGGAAGCTCTTGAATGAGTAGATCATCCTTTAGTCGGTCTGACAACCCATGCCAGAAGGCCGAGGTGAGGGCTTCCTCATTCCATTTGAGCTCTGAATCTAAAATTTGAAATTGCACGGCATATTGACTGACAGGACGGACCCCTTGTCTCAGTGTCATGATGTTTGATGATGCTGATCCGTGGCCGGCTCCGTGGGGCCAGTGCAAACTGTTATGTTCTGAGTTGTTTGTGGACCCGGGGTGGTAGCAGGAGCGATCACAGAAGCAGATTTGAAAATAAAACTAGGATTTTTAATAAGTGCTTGAGTAGACATATAATGTGGCAGTAAATAAAAGTCCGGGAATATATAAATGTGCACAAGAGTTCTGTGGTGGGAGTAAAAGGGTTAATGTCCAAGTAGAAACAATTAGAGCTGTCCAGGTGTGCAGGTAGTGAATCTGAAAATAATCAAGCCAGGTTTGCAGGTAGTGAACTGAAAATAATCAAGCCAGGTTTGCAGGTAGTGAACTGAAGCGCAGGATGTCAGCAGGCTCAGGCACTCAGGTATGGGCAAGGGTGATGGAGGAAGCGGGGTAGTCCAGTGGGAGCTAGGAGCTGACAGGCAGACTGGCAGACAGCGAATTCACAGGAACAGGAAAGCACAGAGAACTCCCTCTCAGCTAGGCTGAGATACACGTTGCACTGGCAAAGAAGGAAGGCACTGACCCTTCCTAAATACCCCATGCCGTGCTGTTACTGGCCGGAGGGAACATGTGACTCACCAGGATTGGCCAGCTGCATCACATGGCCAGAAGGCAAGATGGCGGCGCCCATGCCAAACGGAATGGAGACGCCACCAGGCCTCACCAGCGCAGAGTGACAACAGGCCCGCACAACAACTCGCGCAGCCAAAGCCCCCCGCCAGACACCAGCTCCGCCACCAGACAGCCCGCACCACAATGACCTCACAGGTAACACTCGCCTAGCGCCATGCTGAAATACCCTGGCCGTGACACTACTGAGGCTAGAGGACAGGTATAGGGATGCCAGGGAGCTCACCTACAGGGAGAGGAAGGCATCCATCATGTCAGGGTGCAGGGGAGCCGCGATCGCACCGGCGCTGACTTCCGGTTGCTCCAAAATTTAGTCCCCGGCTTCTGCCTAGGTATAGGCCCCGAACATGGAGCTCACTCACAGCCGCGGTTCCAGACTCCAGATGGACGCTGGGTGAGTGCAGGGACAGCAGGAGCCTGGGAGACCCGTCTGCCAGTAAGCCTGTGAGATAGCCATGAGAATTCATCTGGCCAGGGTCTGTTTGTTAGCTGGCCAGCCCTTCTTGTGGAATCCATAGGAGGACAAATAGAGAATCTGTTTTCCTAAAAGAACAGGTACGGTCCATGTAGATCCTGAGGGCAGAGACCACATCCAAGGAAGCCTCACCAGCCGAAAGGTCGGGTGAACAGAATGCCGGGACTACAATTTCCTCATTGATATGGAACTGAGAGACCACCTTGGGAAGAAAACTAGGGCGAGTACGAACAACTGCCCTATCTGGATGAAAATTCAGAAATGGAGAGCGACACGACAGTGCCCCGAAGTCTGACACCCTACAGGCAGAGGCAATAGCCAGAAGATAGTCTTCGCTGTTAATTATTTGAGATCCATTGATTCCAGGGGTTCAAACAGAGGGTCCTGCAAGGCCTGAAGAACCACAGACAAATCCTGGAGAACCACAGACAGGAGCCACTGGAGGGACAAAGAGAGGTTGAATGCGGAGAACACCCTGTACAAAAGGTGTGAACATCCGGTAGTGTAGCAATTTTGCATTGGAACCAGATGGACAAAGCAAAGACATGAACTTTAAGTGAGGTCAGGCGAAGTCCAAGGTCCAGTCCAGCCTGAAGAAAGGCAAGGACTCGAGACCCTAAAAATATGCGGGTCATAACTTCTGGAGTTACGCCACTGGAAGTATGCCACACTCTGTGATAGATCCGGGCATAAGCTGGTTTATGCGCCCTGAGCATAGTCTGTACTACTGCTCAAGAAAATCGCTTAGATATTAAGAGGAATGTCTCAAGAGCCACGCTGTCAAAGACAGACGACCCAAGTCCGGGTGTAGACAAGGACCCTGAGATAACAGATCCGACCGTTTAGGCAGCAGAAGAGGAGCATCGATGGAGAGGCTCTGAAGGTCTGAGTACTAATGTCGTCTGGGCCACGCTGGAGCCACCAGAAGGACAGTACCTCCATCTTGTTTGAACTTCCGAAGGAATTGAGGAAGGAGGGAGACCAGTGGAAACAGATATGCCAACCGAAAGGTCCACCGAAAGGTCTACGAAGGCTGCCGTGGCATCCCTTGTTCTTGATCCGTAGCACCATCAATTTGTGATTGTGACGAGCGGCCATGAGGACCTCTGGTAGGCTCCACTTGTCCACAAGGAGTTGCAACACATCTGGGTGGAGAGACCATTCCCTGGCATGTACATCGTGATGGCTGAGGAAGTCCGCTTCCCAATTCAGAACTCCGGGAATGAACACGGCTGAGATTGGCGTAAGGTTTTTTTGTTTTTTTTCTGCCCATGTGAGAATGTGAGCCACATCTGACATGGCTGCCTGACCTTGAGTGCCTCCTTGGTGATTGAGGTAGGCTACTGCCGTGGCGTTGTCAGACTGTACCTGTACAGGTCGTCCCTGAAGAATATGTTTCGCCAGAGTGAGGGCTTTGTATAGTGCTCGGAGTTCCACGTTCATTGGTAGAGCTGCCTTGACCAGTGTCCAGCGGCCCTGGAAGGAGTGCGGCCTGGTCATCACGTCCCTTCCCCGGAGACTGGCATCCGTCGTCAGGATCACCCAGTCCAGGTCCCATAAGGGGTGTCCTCTGGTTAGGCGAGACGTCTGTAACCACCATGAGAGGGACAGACGACCCTTTGTTTGGGACTTTAATCGTTCCACCTGGAAAGGATCAGGAGTTGCAGAGATCTTGAGTGGAATTGCGCATATTCCACCATGTCGAAGGCGGAGACCATGGATCCCAGGACCTGCATTGCTGAGTGAATGGACACTCGGCGACTGTGGAGTAGTCTGCGCACACGTTGTTGCAGTGCGGAGATCTTGTCTGCTGTTAGGAAGATTCTTTGAGCAAGAGAATCTAGGAGAGCCCCCAGATGGACCATTCTTTGTGAAGGAACCAGGGAGGATCTCTTCCAATTGATTAACCAGCCGTGATGCAGCAGAAAGGCAATGGTAACCTGCAGATGTTGTTGAAGAACCTCTGGGAAGCGTGCTAATAGCAAGAGGTCGTCCAGGTATGGTAGCAGTCTGACTCCCTGACAACGCAGGTGAGCTGCCATAAGTGCCATAATCCTGGTAAAAACCCGTGGGGCTGTAGAAAGTCCAAAGGGCAGAGCCTGGAACTGGAAATGTTGCTGTAGAACAGCAAACCTGAGAAATATCTGGTGAGAAGGCGCTATAAGTACATGTAGGCAAACGTCCTGAATATCCAGCGACACCATAAAGTTCCCAGGCTCCATAGCTAGGACTATAGAGTACAGGGTATCCATCCGAAATCTGGGCACCCTGATGAATTTGTTCAGGGATTTGAGGTTGAGAATAAGCCAGTAAGACCCATTTGGCTTCTGAACCAGAAACAAGGCGGAATAATACCCTGTCCCTCTCTGAGATAGAGGGACCGGAACTATCACTCCCGCCTGCAGTAATGACTGAATAGTCTTTTGTATAAGCAGGGCCTTGATTGGGTCAGAGTAAGGGCCTATGCAGAAAAACTGGTGGGGTGGTCGTCTTAGTAAAGAGAGGGCATACCCGTAAGAGACCACTTCCTGTACCCAAGCATCTGAGGTAATTTGACGCCAGCGTTGGGCAAAGAAAAGGAGTCAGCCTCCTACCCTGGGATCCCCCAGAGGGAGGCCCGCCCTGTCAGACGGCCAGTTTATCCTCTGAATTTGCAACAGGACAGCGGGTGGCCCAGGCCTGCTTGGACCGAGGTTTGGCTGACTTAGTGGAAGCCTGCTGTCGAGTAAAGGACTGACCTCCAGGTTTTCCTTGGGGATGAGACTTCCAGATGTTGTTCATTTAGCAGCCGTTGCAGATGGCAGAAAAGCACTCTTGGAGGCCGCGAAAGAGGTGACAATCTTGTTCAAGTCAGGTCCAAAAATGAATGTCACCCATGTAAGGGAGCAATTCTAAGGCCTTCTTAGAGTCTGCATCCGCCTTCCAGGACCATAGCCAGAAAGAACGATGGACAGACACTGACATGGATGATATTCTGGAGGTTAGGAGACTCACATCCAGTGTAGCATCCCCTATGTATGAAGCTGCATCTCTAATGTGAGCCACCAGGGAAATCATGTCCTGAGAGGCATCCTCAGGGAGGAGCTCCTCGAGGGTGTCTGTCCAGCCTTTAATTGCTTTAGTCACACCAGCAATAGCCATGGATGGGCCAGCAGAGGCTCCTGAAAGAGAATACATACATTTCAGGCCAGCTTCTACCTTTTTATACGAGGGATCCTTCAGCGAGGAAGCAGACGGAAAAGGTAAAGTAGAACTCTCGATCAACCGCATGATATGTTTAGAGAAGGCGCCTAGGCCGTTTAGGCTGTTAGGACGTTTAGTTTCTGAAGTGTTTAGTTCTAAAGTGTATTGAGCATTTAAAATTAATATCAGCGTTACATCGGTGTTAAACTGAAGGAAAACATACCGGAAGCCAACACTTACACAGATGGACTACACTCAAGGAACTCAGTAAATCAACAAAATAACTCCAGCAGTCTGCATACCCTGCACACTCTACACTGATCACCCTGGTATGGACACTGCATAACCTACACACTCTACACTGATCTCCCTGGTATAGACACTGCATAACCTGCACACTCTACACTGATCACCCTGGTATGGACACTGCATAACCTGCACACTCTACACTGCTCTCCCTGGTATGGACACTGCATAACCTGCACACTCTGCACTGATCTCCCTGGTATGGACGCTGCATAACCTGCACACTCTACACTGATCTCCCTGGTATGGACGCTGCATAACCTGCACACTCTACACTGATCTCCCTGGTATGGACGCTGCATAACCTGCACACTCTACATTGATCTCCCTGGTATGGACACTGCATAACCTGCACACTCTGCACTGATCTCCCTGGTATGGACACTGCATAACCTGCACACTCTACACTGATCTCCCTGGTATGGACACTGCATAACCTGCACACTCTGCACTGATCTCCCTGGTATGGACACTGCATAACCTGCACACTCTACACTGATCTCCCTGGTATGGATGCTGCATAACCTGCATAACCTGCACACTCTACACTGATCTCCCTGGTATGGACACTGCATAACCTGCACACTCTACACTGCTCACCCTGGTATGGACAATGCATAACCTGCACACTCTACACTGCTCACCCTGGTATGGACGCTGCATAACCTGCACACTCTACACTGATCTCCCTGGTATGGACGCTGCATAACCTGCACACTCTGCACTGATCTCCGTGGTATGGACACTGCATAACCTGCACACTCTGCACTGATCTCCGTGGTATGGACACTGCATAACCTGCACACTCTGCACTGATCTCCGTGGTATGGACACTGCATAACCTGCACACTCTGCACTGATCTCCGTGGTATGGACGCTGCAGAACTTTTCTCCTCAGTAGCAGCTAATTGCATTTGAAATTTCAGTTTCTGAGAAACATCTGCTTGCACATCCCAAACAATGTAATTTTGCTCTTTATAAATGTGATTTGTCTGAATTTCCTGCCAGCTTATTATTTACTACTCTTCATTTGACTTTTATTCCTCCAACACTATTTACCTACTCTCTTTCACTACTTCACCGCCGTATTACACCGCCTTATTGTCTGCCTCCCCTCTAATTGTCTGCATCCTCTGCTCTGCTTTCCTGCCCACCTCCTATTGCTCACTTGTCATCCTTCGCTCTCGCTTTCCTACCTCCACCCTGAGTCAGCCACCATAGCTCCTCACCCCTGCCCCATACCAACCATCTCAAACCTTCTCCATAGATCTAGCCCACCTTCGCTCACCTACAACCCAGCCAATCTCATCCACATATCCCCCATCCCCTCCTTCCCATTCTCTTGTGCTCTCTGAAATACCAGATCCATCTGCAATAAACTGCCCGCTATTCACGACCTCTTTATTTCCTACTCTCTAAATCTTCTCATCATCACCGAAACCTGGCTCTCCTCCTCGGACACTGCTTCCCCTGCTGCCCTCTCCTATGGGGGTCTCGCCTTCACCCACTCTGTCAGACCTGACAACCGCCAAGGTGGCGGAGTGGGCATCCTCTTATCCCTCAACTGCACCTTTCACATTATCCCACCTGAGCCCTCCCTTTCTTTCTCCACCTTTGAGGTCCACTCTATCCGTCTCTTCTACCCATTCATCTCCATGTTGCAGTCATCTATCGTCCCCCAGACTCCCCCACCCAATTCCTCAGCAACTTTGCTGCCTGGCTTCCCCACTTCCTCTCTGCTGACCTTCCCTCAATAATCATTGGTGACCAACATCCATATTGACATTACGAATCCTGCATCCACCAATCTTCTTCCCCTCTCCTCATCTCTTGGTCTTTCTCAATGGACCTCCGCCACTACCCACTTTCTCGGCCACTCCCTTGACCTCGTTTTCACCCATCTGTGTGCTCTCTCGGACTTCTCCAACTCTCCCTTCCCCCTCTCTGACCCCCATCTACTCTCCTTCACTCCCTGAACTCCTCCACCTCTCCTCACCCAAAGCCACCATCACCAGACGCAATCTTGAGACTCTTGTCCTGTCTTCCTCACTTGACACTCTCCCCTATCAACCATGGCCTGCCCTAACCAGGTGGC
Source organism: Taudactylus pleione (assembly GCA_031769625.1). Classification (NCBI taxonomy): domain Eukaryota; kingdom Metazoa; phylum Chordata; class Amphibia; order Anura; family Myobatrachidae; genus Taudactylus; species Taudactylus pleione. The sequence goes on along the minus strand of JAUIMM010002263.1, from coordinate 49,302 downwards.
CTCCTTCTACAACATCACCCTCACTTCTGCACTTGACTCCGTTGCCCCCACCTCCTCTGTCCCCCTTCGTCAGTCCAAACCCCAACCCTGGCACTCCAAACTGACCCGGTTTCTCAAAAAAATGCTCACGCACCGCCGAGCGCCTCTGGAGGAAATCTCGCTCTCTGGCGGACTTCCTTCGCTTCAAGTTTGTCCCCTCTTCCTACAGCTCGGCCCTCTCCCTCACCAAGCAATCCTTCTTCCGGCCGCTCATCTCCTCTCAGTCCTCCAATCACTGCTGCCTCTTTGGTACTTTCAATACTCTCCTTCGCCCCCCCCCCTCACTCCATTTGACTTTGCCTCCTTCTCTTTTAAAATTGAGGCAATCCATCACATTATATCCTCCAATCTTCCTGCTGCAACCCCACCTCCCCCACCATCCGCACCTCCCGATCACCCCACAATGTGCTCCCACAGCCCCACCAACGGGTGATGAGGTCCACTCCCTCATCTTGTCCTCTCCCCCCTCCACCTGCTCCCTTGAACTCCTCCCTCCTCGCCTTCTATGCTCCCTCTCCTCCACCGCCTGCTCCCACCTTGCTCACCTTTTCAACTTATCTCTCTCCACCGGCATCTTCCTCTCCTCATTCAAACATGCTCTTGTCACACCTATTCTTAAAAAACCCAACCTCGACCTGTCTTCACCCGCCAAATACCGCCCCATTTCTTTTCTGCCTTTCGCCTCCAAACTACTTGAGCGGCTTGTCTACAGCCGCCTCACCAGCTATCTCTCTGACAACTCCATCCTTTCGCCCACTTCACTCCACTGAAACTGCCCTGGCCTAAGTCACCAATGACCTGCTTGCAGCCAAATCCAGGGGCCACTTCTCTCTGCTCATCCTCCTGGACCTCTCTGCAGCCTTCGACACTGTGGATCATCCTCTTCTCCTCTGCACCCTTCAGACCTTTGGCATCTCTAACACCGTCCATGCCTGGTTCACATCTTACCTCACCAACCGCTCCTTCTCTCTGTCTGCCTCCGGCTCCACCTCCCCCCCTTCCACCCTTTCCATTGGTGTCCCGCAGGGCTCTGTCCTGGGCCCGCTGCTCTTCTCCCTGTACACCTCTGCACTAGGAGAACTAATCAGCTCCTTCGGCCTCCAATATCACCTCTATGCCGATGACACGCAACTATACATCTCCTATCCTGGACTCTCCCCTTCTGTCCTCTCTCAGGTATCGAGTTGCCTCTCCGCCATCTCTTCATGGATGTCCGAGCACTCTCTGAAGCTCAACATGGACAAAACCAAACTCATCATCTTTCCCCCTAATAGTCTCCACTCCAACCAATCTCTCTATCACTATTGATAACACCATCATCTCTCCTCTCCCCCAACTTCACTGTTTGGGTGTCACCCTTGATTCCACACTCTCCTTCACCCCCCACATTCAATCTCTGACTCAAACCTGTCGGTTCCAGCTATGCAACATCGCTCGCATTAGGCCTTTCCTCTCCCAGAATGCTACCAAACTGATTATTCATTCATTAATCATTTCTCGGCTCGACTACTGCAACCTTCTCCCTACTGGCCTCCCACATTGCCATCTTGCCCCCCTCCAGTCTGTTCTCAATGCTGCAGCTAGACTTATCTTCCTCTCCCGCTGTTACACTTCCGCTGCTCCCCTCTGCCAAAACCTGCACTGGCTCCCATTCCCCTACAGAATCCTTTTCAAACTCCTCACCCTCACATACAAGGCCCTCTCTAACTCTACTGCTCCCTACATCTCCAACCTCATCTCCTTACACACTCCCTCCCACTCACTCCGGTCTGCCAATGACTGTTACCTCTCCTCTACCCTGGTTACTTCATGTCATGCTCGTGTCCAAGATTTTGCCCATGCAGTCCTCTTCACTGGAATGAGCTCCATCGCTCGATCAGGCTCTCCCCGACCTTGCAGAGCTTCAAACATGCAATGAAAACCCACCTGTTCACCAAAGCATACCCTTCCCCTACATAACCGTGTCACCAGGTCTCTGTCCCTCCCACCTCAGCCATCTCTACCTCGGATCGAATCTGAGAGGAGTGTGGACTGAGGGGGAACCAGAGGACGCTTATTTTTACTGGGTAGTGATTTCTCACCCTGTAATATATTTTTAACAGCCGTGGATACCATAATTTCTAGGGTAGTGGGCAGAGGAGGCACTGGTGTAGTCTGTACCTGCTGTGGTAACCCCAAAGGAGAAACTACTGCCGGGACCGTTAGATGGTCCACAAGTGTATTTAGCACCTTAGTAAAGGAAGCCCCGGGGGGCTCTTGGACAGGGGCTGGGGGACCGGATGGGCCAGGTGTGTTATAACAGGTGGCACAAAGTCCCTCTTGGATTAAATGGGTGCAGCAGCTATTTTGTTACTCTTGCCTGTGGAATGGCGCCCTGAGCTGGGGGAGAGGCCACTTAAACAGGGAAACCTGGCCTCTCTGACTGATTACTGACCCCAGGGACGCTGGTTTCCCGCACTATGTGTACCCTGGTGGTCTAAGTGGAGCACACGGACCACCCCGGTGTACACACTCAGCATCCTCCGGTCCATCCCCTGAGACCGGAGGAAAGACTGCCCGCAAGCAGTATCCCGCCTTACATGTCCCCTGTGTCCGAGTTGCAGTCTATGGTCATCCCGCAGGGCCAGCTAGCAAGGTCCCCGGAGAGCCCGTCGAGAGTACCAGACGGAACTGGAGTGGCAACGCCCGTGTGGTGATGGAGTGCCAGCACAGACGTGTCATGGACAGTCTGATGCTGGACACTCAGTGGTAAAATAAATAAAAACTACAAATCAAATAAATAAAAGCTTATAGGCTACCTAACGCACCCACTGTCTAATGGCGATCTGACTCTGCAGACACCAGAACTAACTACAGGGCCTCTGGCTTAGGGGTGGGGTATAGGGGGAAGGACCAGTGCATCCTGGGAGTCAACAGCTTTAACTGTCTGGTCCTAACCTCCACCTAAACCCCCAAGGTATCCCTATGGTCCCTGAAGAAGAAATATAGGAGGGAGCAGTACCTATGTCTGACCTCTAGGAGGACAGGTAATCATAAGATGTAGGGTGCAGTACCTATGTCTGACCTCTAGGAGGACAGGCAATCATGAGATGTAGGGTGCAGTACCTATGTCTGACCTCTAGGAGGACAGGCAATCATGAGGTGCACACCTATGTCTGGCCTATAGGAGGACAGGTAATCATGAGATGTAGGGTGCAGTACCTATGTCTGACCTATAGGAGGACAGGTAATAATGAGATGTAGAGAGCAGTACCTATGTCTGTCCTCTAGGAGGACAGGTAATAATTAGGGATGTGCAGGCTCGGATAGGTTCGAGTTTGCACGTTGAGTTCGGATTTTTCCCTCCAAAAAAACGGAACTCAGAACGAGGCAAAACGTCATCTTACATGGACGAACATCATCATTCCTGGACTGACCTGGGTGATTAGGGATGAGCTGAGGGCCACACTTTCCTCCTTGGATTGCAGCTGACGGTGGGAGAAGTTGAGGCCATCGGCAGAGGCGCTGACCATGTTGACGGTGTTGCCATGGACGACAGTAAAGTAGGTGAGACTCTTGTTGCCGATCGGCAGTACGCTGAGGTTATTGTATAGCGCGGAGGCGCTGCTCTTCATCTGTATACTCTTGTCTTTACGGTACATGGCGATCTCTGCAAACCAGATAACAATCGTTACCCACCTACAAGATTTACGGCCTGTCAGACCCATGCGGGTTATTGCGCCCCAGCAGTGCGTGCGAACACCAAGCAACGTTATCCTACCGTACAGTGATAACCCGATATGTGCGCAGCTGCGTGGGAACCTGGCGCTCGACTAAATCAGCCTCTACGGGTCGTTTACTAACTGCAGAATGAGAAAGTCACTACAAAGCGCGTCCATGGTGTACAGTGCGGCCGAATGTGCTGAGACGCCCGCAGTCAGCGCCCGTGCACGCAGTAATACCGTCTGGTGCCTCTTTACATGCCATCATCAGTCGCATCTGCAAATTATATGCTAATTGTTGCTTACCCGCGTATAAGGACGCCCACTGCTGCCTTCTTACATGCGTACAACGTCATTTACCTGCGTAAATATCGGTAACAGCAACGCCATCGAGCAGCCATCTTGCCTTGCAGCAGGACTCACCAGCTCTATTCACACGCCGAGAGCTCTCACGCTGCGTAGGAGATCGCAGTGACCATGATACAGCGATCACACGGACAGACGCGCCTGCATTTTTCTAACCACCCCCGTACGCTGACAGCCGGTCGCTCACTCTGCGATGGGATCCCCTGTGCAGCCGTAATCACAATGAGACCGCTGCGTACGTGCAATCTATATGCTTGTGCAATGGCAATCGCTCCATCTGCGTCTATAATCGCCATTTGCATCCAGCTCTGAACCAGGACGAGTGAGAGACAGAGATATATATATATCACACACGGGAATGTGGACATGGTATAGATGTAGGTACACACAGACGTGGTATAGATGTAGGTACACACAGACGTGGTATAGATGTATGTACACACAGACGTGGTATAGATGTAGGCACACACAGATGTGGTATAGATGTAGGCACACACAGACGTGGTATAGATGTATGTACACACAGACGTGGTAGAGATGTAGGCACACACAGACGTGGTATAGATGTAGGCACACACAGACGTGGTATAGATGTATGTACACACAGACGTGGTATAGATGTAGGTACACACAGACGTGGTATAGATGTAGGTACACACAGACGTGGTATAGATGTATGTACACACAGACGTGGTATAGATGTAGGCACACACAGACGTGGTATAGATGTAGGCGCACACAGACGTGGTATAGATGTAGGCGCACACAGACGTGGTATAGATGTAGGCGCACACAGACGTGGTATACATGTATGTACACACAGACGTGGTATAGATGTAGGCACACACAGACGTGGTATAGATGTAGGCGCACACAGACGTGGTATAGATGTAGGCGCACACAGACGTGGTATAGATGTAGGCGCACACAGACGTGGTATAGATGTAGGCGCACACAGACGAGGTATAGATGTATGCGCACACAGACGTGGTATAGATGTAGGCGCACACAGACGTGGTATAGATGTAGGCGCACACAGACGTGGTATAGATGTAGGCGCACACAGACGTGGTATAGATGTAGGCGCACACAGACGTGGTATAGATGTAGGCGCACACAGACGTGGTATAGATGTAGGCGCACACAGACGTGGTATAGATGTAGGCGCACACAGACGTGGTATAGATGTAGGCGCACACAGACGTGGTATAGATGTAGGCGCACACAGACGTGGTATAGATGTAGGCGCACACAGACGTGTATAGATGTAGGCGCACACAGACGTGTATAGATGTAGGCGCACACAGAAGTGTATAGATGTAGGCGCACACAGACGTGGTATAGTTGTAGGCGCACACAGACGTGGTATAGATGTAGGCGCACACAGACGTGGTATAGATGTAGGCGCACACAGACGTGGTATAGATGTAGGCGCACACAGACGTGGTATAGATGTAGGCGCACGCAGACGTGGTATAGATGTAGGCGCACGCAGACGTGGTATAGATGTAGGCACGCGCAGACGTGTATAGATGTAGGCACGCGCAGACGTGGTATAGATGTAGGCACGCGCAGACGTGGTATAGATGTAGGCACGCGCAGACGTGGTATAGATGTAGGCACGCGCAGACGTGGTATAGATGTAGGCACGCGCAGACGTGGTATAGATGTAGGCACGCGCAGACGTGGTATAGATGTAGGCACGCGCAGACGTGGTATAGATGTAGGCACGCGCAGACGTGGTATAGATGTAGGCACGCGCAGACGTGGTATAGATGTAGGCACGCGCAGACGTGGTATAGATGTAGGCACGCGCAGACGTGGTATAGATGTAGGTACGCGCAGACGTGGTATAGATGTAGGTACGCGCAGACGTGGTATAGATGTAGGCGCACACAGACGTGGTATAGATGTAGGCGCACACAGACGTGGTATAGATGTAGGCGCACACAGACGTGGTATAGATGTAGGCGCACACAGACGTGGTATAGATGTAGGCGCACACAGACGTGGTATAGATGTAGGCGCACACAGACGTGGTATAGATGTAGGCGCACACAGACGTGGTATAGATGTAGGCGCACACAGACGTGGTATAGATGTAGGCGCACACAGACGTGGTATAGATGTAGGTATGCACAGACGTGGTATAGATGTAGGCACGCACAGACGTGGTATAGTTGTAGGCACGCACAGACGTGGTATAGTTGTAGGCACGCACAGACGTGGTGTAGATGTAGGCACGCACAGACGTGGTATAGATGTAGGCACACACAGACGTGGTATAGATGTAGGCACACACAGACGTGGTATAGATGTAGGTACACACAGACATGGCATAGATGTAGGTACACACAGACATGGTATAGATGCTTGTACACATACATGCGGTTACAGGGGGGGGGAGGAGATGTGGGTACAGGGGGAAGGAGATGCGGGTATTTCTGCAGGGAATCAGATGTCGGTATAGGGTATGGGATATGATGAGTTGTTGGGGGCAGATCTCGGTATATGGGGTAGGAGATATTTGTAAAGGTAGTAAGTGATTTCAGTAGGGGAGTAGGAGATATCGGTAAAGGGGGCAGGAGATCACGGTATAGGGGTTAGGAAATCATGGAATGAGGAGAAGAGGGTCTGTAGAAGGGCATATCTCGGTATAGGGGGTAGGAGGGACTGTATGGAGTCAGATCTTGGTATAGGAGGGTAGGATATGCAGTATGGGGTCAGATCTTGGTATAGGGGATAGCAGATCTTGGTATAGAGGGTAGGATATGCTGTATGGTGTCAGATCTTGGTATAGGGGATAGCAGATCTTGGTATACGAGGGTAGGATATGCAGTATGGGGTCAGATCTTGGTATAGGAGGTAGGATATGCAGTATGGGGTCAGATCTTGGTATAGGAGGGTAGGATATGCTGTATGGTGTCAGATCTTGGTATAGGAGGGTAGGATATGCTGTATGGTGTCAGATCTTGGTATAGGAAGGTAGGATATGCAGTATGGGGTCAGATCTTGGTATAGGAGGGTAGGATATGCAGTATGGGGTCAGATCTTGGTATAGGGGATAGCAGATCTTGGTATAGAGGGTAGGATATGCTGTATGGGGTCAGATCTTGGTATAGGAGGGTAGGATATGCAGTATGGGGTCAGATCTTGGTATAGGAGGGTAGGATATGCAGTATGGGGTCAGATCTTGGTATAGGGGATAGCAGATCTTGGTATAGAGGGTAGGATATGCTGTATGGTGTCAGATCTTGGTATAGGAGGGTAGGATATGCTGTATGGTGTCAGATCTTGGTATAGGAGGGTAGGATATGCAGTATGGGGTCAGATCTTGGTATAGGAGGGTAGGATATGCAGTATGGGGTCAGATCTTGGTATAGGGGATAGCAGATCTTGGTATAGAGGGTAGGATATGCTGTATGGGGTCAGATCTTGGTATAGGAGGGTAGGATATGCAGTATGGGGTCAGATCTTGGTATAGGAGGGTAGGATATGCAGTATGGGGTCAGATCTTGGTATAGGGGATAGCAGATCTTGGTATAGAGGGTAGGATATGCTGTATGGGGTCAGATCTTGGTATAGGAGGGTAGGATATGCTGTATGGGGTCAGATCTTGATATAGGGGATAGCAGATCTTGGTATAGAGGGTAGGATATGCAGTATGGGGTCAGATCTTGGTATAGGGGGTAGAGGAGGTTGGTAAAGGGGATAGCAGATCTTGGTATAGAGGGTAGGATATGCTGTATGGTGTCAGATCTTGGTATAGGAGGGTAGGATATGCTGTATGGGGTCAGATCTTGGTATAGGAGGTAGGATATGCAGTATGGGGTCATATCTTGGTATAGGAGGGTAGAGGATGTTGGTAAAGGGGATAGCAGATCTTGGTATAGGGGGTAGGATATGCTGTATGGTGTCAGATCTTGGTATAGGAGGGTAGGATATGCTGTATGGGGTCAGATCTTGGTATAGGAGGGTAGGATATGCAGTATGGGGTCAGATCTTGGTATAGGGGATAACAGATCTTGGTATAGGGGGTAGGAGATTGTGGAATTAGGAGCAGAAGGGCTAAGGGGCAGATCTTGGTATAGGGGGTAAGATGGTATGTAGAAGGGCAGATCTTGGTATAGGGGGTAGGATATGCTGTATGGGGTCAGATCTTGGTATAGGGGTAGAGGAGGTTGGTAAAGGGGATAGCAGATCTTGGTATAGGGGGTATGATATGCTGTATGGTATCAGATCTTGGTATAGGGGGTAAGAGGGTCTGTAGAAGGGCAGATCTCTGTATAGGGGTAGGATGGGCTGTATCAGGTCAGATCTCGGGATAGGGAGAAGGATATGTTGTATGGGATTAGATTTTGGTATAGGGAATAGGATGGGCTGTATGGGGTCAGATACAGGGGGGTATAGGGGGTAGGATGGGCTGTATGAGGTCAGATCTCGGTATAGGGGGTAGGAGGGGCTGTAGGGTTAGATCTCGGTATAGGGAGTAGGATATGATGTATGGGGTCAGATTTTGGTATAAGGAATAGGATGGGCTGTATGGGGTCAGATCTTGGTATAGGGGGTAAGAGGGACTGTAGGGGGGCAGATCTTGATACAGTGGTAGTATGGAGCAGATCCTCGAATAGGGGGCAGGGAGTCAGATCCTGATATAGGGGGAAGGAAGGAATGTATGGGGGGCAGATCTAGGTATAGGGAGCAGTAGGGGGAGATCTCGGCATAGGGGGTAGGTTGGGATGTATGCGGTCAGGTCTCAGTATAGGGGGGTAGGATATGCTGTATGCGGTCAGATCTTTGTATAGGGGATAGGAGATTGTGGAATAAGGAACAGAGGGGCTGTAAGGGGCAGATCTTGGTATAGGGGGTAAGAGGATCGGTAGAAGGGCAGATCTCTGTATAGGGGTAGGATGGGCTGTATGAGGTCAGATCTCATAAGGGACAAGAGGGGCTGTAGGGGGCAGATCTTGATATAGAGGTAGTATGGAGCAGATCCTGGTATAAGAGGAAGGAAGGGATGTAGGGGCAGATCTAGGTATAGGGAGTAGTAGGGGCAGATCTCGGTATAGTAGGCAGGAATGGCAGAAAAGGAGCAGATCCTGGTATAGGGGGTAATACGCGGCAGATCTCGATATAGGGGATAGTAGAGGTTGTAGGAGTCACATCTCGGTATAAATGGCAGGAGGGTCTGTAGGAGGTTGAACTCAGTTTAGGGGGCAGGAAAGGATGTAGGGAAAGCAGATCTAGGTATGGGGCAGGAGGTGGCAGATCTCGGTATAAAGGGCAGGAGTCTGTAGGGGCAGATCTCGGTATAGGTGGCAAGAGGGTCTGTAGCGGGTAGATCTCAGTATAGGGGGCAGAAAAGCATGTAGGGAAAGCAGATCTAGGTATGGGGCAGGAGGTGGCAGATCTCGGTATAGGGGACAGGAAAGGATGTAGGGAAAGCAGATCTCGATATAGGGACAGAAAAGAATGAAAGAATGTAGATGGGGCAGAAAGGAATGTTGGGGGTGCAGATCTCGGTATATGGGGCAGAAAGGAATGTAGGGGCAGATCTCGGTATATGGGGCAGATCTCGGTATAAGGGGCAGGAAAGGATGTAGGGAAAGCAGATCTCGATAAAGGGACACAAAAGAATGAAAGAATGTAGGTGGGGCAGAAAAGAATGTTGGGGGTGCAGATCTCGGTAAATGGGGCAGAAAGGAATGTAAGGGGGAAGATCTCGTATATATGAGGCAGAAAGGAATGTAGGGGGCAGATCTTGGTATATGGGGCAGAAAGGAATGTAGGGGGGCAGATTTCAGTATATGGGGTAGGAAAGGAATGTAGGAAGGCAGATCTCGGTATAGGGGACAGGAAAGGAATGTAGGGGGGGCAGATCTCGGTATATGGGGCAGAAAGTAAAGTAGGGGCAGATCTCGGTATATGGGGCAGGAAGGGAATGTAGGGGGCATATATTGGTATAGGGGGCAGGAAAGGAATGTAGGGGGCAGATCTCGGTATAGGGGGGCAGGAAAGGAATGTAGGGGGCAGATCTCGGTATAGGGGGCCAGATCTTGGTATATGGGGCAGGAAAGGAATGTAGGGGGCAGATCTCGAATACATGGGGCAGAAAGGAAAGTAGGGGGGCATATCTCCGTATATGGGGCAGAAAGGAATGAAGGTGGGCAGATCTCAGTATATGGGGCAGGAAAGGAATGTAGGGGGCAGATCTCGGTATATGGGGCAGAAAGGAATGTAGGGACAGATCTAGGTATATGGGGCAGAAAGGAATGTAGGGGAGGAAGATCTCGGTATAGGGGGCAGGAAAGGAATGTAGGGGGCAGATCTCGGTATAGGGGGCAGGAAAGGAATGTATGGGGGCAGGTCTCGGTACAGGGGACAGGAAAGGAATGTATGGGGGCAGGTCTCGGTATAGGGGGCAGGAAAGGAATGTAGGGGAGCAGGTCTCGGTACAGGGGACAGGAAAGGAATGTAGGGGGCAGATCTCGGTATAGGGGGCAGGAAAGGAATGTAGGGGGGCAGATCTCGGTATAGGGGGCAGGAAAGGAATGTATGGGGGCAGATCTCGGTATAGGGGGCAGGAAAGGAATGTAGGGGGCAGATCTCGGTATAGGGGGCAGGAAAGGAATGTAGGGGGGCAGATCTCGGTATAGGGGGCAGGATAGGAATGTAGGGGGCAGATCTCGGTATAGGGGGCAGGAAAGGAATGTAGGGGAGGAAGATCTCGGTATAGGGGTCAGGAATGTAGGGGAGGAAGATCTCGGTATAGGGGGCAGGAATGTAGGGGGGCAGATCTCGGTATAGGGGGCAGGAATGTAGGGGGGGCAGATCTCGGTATAGGGGGCAGGAATGTAGGGGGGGCAGATCTCGGTATAGGGGGCAGGAATGTAGGGGGGGCAGATCTCGGTATAGGGGGCAGGAATGTAGGGGGGGCAGATCTCGGTATAGGGGGCAGGAATGTAGGGGGGGCAGATCTCGGTATAGGGGGCAGGAATGTAGGGGGGGCAGATCTCGGTATAGGGGGCAGGAATGTAGGGGGGGCAGATCTCGGTATAGGGGGCAGGAATGTAGGGGGGGCAGATCTCGGTATAGGGGGCAGGAATGTAGGGGGGGGCAGATCTCGGTATAGGGGGCAGGAATGTAGGGGGGGCAGATCTCGGTATAGGGGGCAGGAATGTAGGGGGGGCAGATCTCGGTATAGGGGGCAGGAATGTAGGGGGGGCAGATCTCGGTATAGGGGGCAGGAATGTAGGGGGGGCAGATCTCGGTATAGGGGCAGTTACCGGTCTCGATGCTGTCTCCTCTGTGCAGTGATCTCGTTTCTATGGAAGCAGCCGGTGATGACGTCACCACTAAGCGTCCAGACGTCACATGAGAGCGACACAAAGATCCCGTCACCTGGCAACAGCTCTAACAGCGGTGACGTCACGTAACCCGGCAACAGCAGAGACGCCCGGAGCCCGGACACCCCACAGCGGCCCCATGAGCAGCAAGACCGGGACATCGAGACAGGTGACCCGGCTACCCCCCCCCCCCTCCATATATATCTATATACACCCCCCCCCCCCTCCATATATATCTATATACACCCCCCCTCCTCCATATATATCTATATACACCCCCCCCTCCTCCATATATATCTATATACACCCCCCCTCCATATATATCTATATACACCCCCCCTCCATATATATCTATATACACCCCCCCTCCATATATATCTATATACACCCCCCCTCCTCCATATATATCTATATACACCCCCCCTCCATATATATCTATATACACCCCCCCCCCTCCATATATATCTATATACACCCCCCCCCTCCATATATATCTATATACACCCCCCCTCCATATATATCTATATACACCCCCCCCTCCATATATATCTATATACACCCCCCCCTCCATATATATCTATATACACCCCCCCCCCTCCATATATATCTATATACACCCCCCCTCCTCCATATATATCTATATACACCCCCCCTCCATATATATCTATATACACCCCCCCTCCATATATATCTATATACACCCCCCCCCTCCATATATATCTATATACACCCCCCCTCCTCCATATATATCTATATACACCCCCCCTCCATATATATCTATATACACCCCCCCCCCTCCATATATATCTATATACACCCCCCCCCTCCATATATATCTATATACACCCCCCCTCCATATATATCTATATACACCCCCCCCTCCATATATATCTATATACACCCCCCCCTCCATATATATCTATATACACCCCCCCCCCTCCATATATATCTATATACACCCCCCCTCCTCCATATATATCTATATACACCCCCCCTCCATATATATCTATATACACCCCCCCCTCCATATATATCTATATACACCCCCCCTCCTCCATATATATCTATATACACCCCCCCTCCTCCATATATATCTATATACACCCCCCCTCCATATATATCTATATACACCCCCCCCCCTCCATATATATCTATATACACCCCCCCCTCCATATATATCTATATACACCCCCCCTCCATATATATCTATATACACCCCCCCTCCATATATATCTATATACACCCCCCCCTCCATATATATCTATATACACCCCCCCTCCATATATATCTATATACACCCCCCCCTCCATATATATCTATATACACCCCCCCTCCATATATATCTATATACACCCCCCTCTGTATATCATATCTATATACACCCCCCTCTGTATATCATATCTATATACACCCCCCTCTGTATAATATTATATCTATATACACCCCCCTCTGTATATCATATCTATATACACCCCCCTCTGTATATCATATCTATATACACCCCCCTCTGTATATCATATCCTATATACACCCCCCTCTGTATATCATATCTATATACACCCCCCTCTGTATAATATTATATCTATATACACCCCCCCTCCATATATATCTATATACACCCCCCTCTGTATAATATTATATCTATATACACCCCCCCTCTGTATAATATTATATCTATATACACCCCCCTCTATATATTATATCTATATACACCCCCCTCTGTATATCATATCTATATACACCCCCCTCTGTATATCATATCTATATACACCCCCCTCTGTATAATATTATATCTATATACACCCCCCTCTGTATAATATTATATCTATATACACCCCCCCCTCCATATATATCTATATACACCCCCCTCTGTATATTATATCTATATACACCCCCTCTGTATATTATATCTATATACACCCCCTCTGTATGTTATATCTATATACACCCCCCTCTGTATAATATATCTATATACACCCCCCTCTGTATATTATATCTATATACACCCCCCTCTGTATGTTATATCTGTATACACCCCCCTCTGTATAATATATCTATATACACCCCCCTCTGTATATCATATCTATATACACCCCACTGTATAATATTATATCTATATACACCCTGCTCTGTATGTTATATCTATATACACCCCCTCATATATTATATCTATATACACCCCCCTCTGTATGTTATATCTATATACACCCCCCTGTATAATATTATATCTATATTAGGGGTGTGCACCGGCCACTTTTCGTGTTTTGTGTTTTGGATCTGGATCTTTCTTCGTGTTTTGGATCTGGATTGGTTTTGTCAATACCACCCTTCCGTGTTTTGGGTTCTGGGTTTTGTGTTTTGGATCTGTATTTTTTTTTTTAAAAAGCATAAAAACAGCTAAAATCACAGAATTTGTAGGTTTTTCTGCTCCTATGCTATTATTAACCTCAATAACCTTAATTTCCACTCATTTCCAGTCTATTCTGAACACCTCACACCTCACAATAGTGTTTTTATGTCCAAAAGGTTGCACCGAGGTAGCTGGATGACTATGCTAAGCGACACGAGTGGGCGGCACAAACACGTGACCCATCTAGGAGTGGCACTGCAGTGGCAGACAGGATGGCAGTTAGAAAAACTAGGCCCCAAACTGTACATAATGCAAAGAAAAAAAAGAAGTGCAAGATGGAATTGTCCTTGGGCCCTCCCACCCACCCTTATGTTGTATAAACAGGACATGCACACTTTAACAAACCAAACATTTCGGCCCCAGGGTCTGCCACATGACTGACTGAAATGATTGGTTCGTTTGGGCTCCCACAAAACAAGCTGGCAATTAATGTGTCCCTGCACAAACTGGCTCTACGGAGGCAAGATGTCATCCTCATCCTCCTCATCCACCGATTCCTCACCCTCTTCAGTGTGTACATCCTCATCCTCACAGAGTATTACTTCGTCCCCGCTGGAATCCACAACCATTAGTCCCTCTGTACGTTCTGGAGGCTGGTCTCCCTGGAAGAGTTGATAATTCATACATTTTGTGGAAGCAACCTCCTACGCCTTTCGCTGACAAGGTTCCCGGCTGCACTAAACACTCTTTCGGAGTACACACTGGAGGGGGGGCAACTCAGATAAAATAGAGCCAGTTTGTACAGGGGCCTCCAAATTGCTTATTTTTCCTGCCAGTACAGGTACGGACTGTCTGACATGCCTACTTGGATGCTGTCACCGATGTAATCCTTTAACAGACAGATGCACGCTTGTCGCTGCTGCTTTGAGGATGCAAGTGCGGCTACAGCCCACACAATTCACAAAGACAGAAAAAAAAATAATAATTTTTTAATTGTTTGTGTAGCGCACTTTGAGGGTTACACCACCCTTTAACAGACAGACGCACGCTTGTCGCTGCTGCTTTGAGGATGCTGGTGGAATCTAGACGGGATTTGGAACCGGGGACACACTACCTCCATCAATTGTCTAAATCCCACTGCACTAATGGCGGATACCGGACGCACGTCTAACACCAACATAGCAGTCAAGGCCTCAGTTATACGTTTTGCTTCAGGATGACTGCTGTCGTACTTCATCCTCATCGCTAGGGACTGTTGGAGGGTCAATTGTTTAGTAAAAGTAGTGATGTTCCTACTTCCTCTCTGGGATGATGAACAACTCCCAGCAGCAGCAACAGCACTAGGAGGAAGTGGTTCTTGATCTTTCCCTATTTTATTTTTATCGGAGAAAGTTTGGTCCTCCATTTATGTTATATTGATATATACGTGCGGCTAAAGCGCACACAAACACAGAAAATATTTTTTTGTTTTTGCTGGAGAGTAGTGCACTTTGTGGGTTACACCACCCTTTAAGAAATGAGCCAGCCGGCTCTTTACTTATGGGACACAGGCGCACGCTTGGCGCTGCTCCTTTGTTGATGCACGTGCAGCCACAGTGCACACAAGTCACAAACACAGAAAATATATTTTTATTTGGTTTGGACTGGAGTGTACTTTGGGGGTTACAGCACCCTTTAACGGTCAAGCCAGCCGGCCCTTTACTTATGACACAGGCACACGCTTGGCACTACTTTGTTGATGCACGTGCGGCTACTGCGCACAAAATTCAGAAACACAGAAAAAATATTATTTTTTTTAGCACTTGGGGGGAGCACCCCTGATGGACAGAGCACCCCCTGGACAACACTACAGCACCCCTTTAGGACTGGGACACTGCACAGGACTTTGGAGTGGACACAGCCCCTATGGAGAACTGACTGCACAACACAGTCCAGCCAGCCCCTATGGACTTTGAAGTAGTGGACACAGCCCCTATTAACAACAGCAGCACAGCACAACACAGCCAGCCCCTATGGACTTTGAAGTAGTGGACACAGCCCCTATTAACAACAGCAGCACAGCACAACACAGCACAACACAACACTACTCTGCACTACACTACACTACACAGCCCAGCCAGCCCTAACTCCCACCCTCCCTCTTCACTGTCCACACCCGAGTGAGAAAATGGCGCCGACGAGGGTACCTTATATAGGATCCAAAACCCGCGAGACTCGGAAGGCGGGATGATGACGTTTTGCCTCGATTTCAGATCCGAGTCAGGCGGGAAAAGTCGAGCCTGACTCGGATCGGCCTCGGATCGGGGGGGTTCGGATTTCAGAAATCCGAACCCGCTCACCCCTGATCTATATACACCCTCCTGTATAATATTATATCTATATACACCACCCTGTATAATATTGTATCTATATACACCCCCCCTCTGTATAATATTATATCTATATACACCCCCCTCTATATATTATATCTATATACACCCCCCTCTGTATATCATATCTATATACACCCCCCTCTGTATATCATATCTATATACACCCCCCTCTGTATAATATTATATCTATATACACCCCCCTCTGTATAATATTATATCTATATACACCCCCCCCTCCATATATATCTATATACACCCCCCTCTGTATATTATATCTATATACACCCCCTCTGTATATTATATCTATATACACCCCCTCTGTATGTTATATCTATATACACCCCCCTCTGTATAATATATCTATATACACCCCCCTCTGTATATTATATCTATATACACCCCCCTCTGTATGTTATATCTATATACACCCCCCTCTGTATAATATATCTATATACACCCCCCTCTGTATATCATATCTATATACACCCCACTGTATAATATTATATCTATATACACCCTGCTCTGTATGTTATATCTATATACACCCCCTCATATATTATATCTATATACACCCCCCTCTGTATGTTATATCTATATACACCCCCCTGTATAATATTATATCTATATTAGGGGTGTGCACCGGCCACTTTTCGTGTTTTGTGTTTTGGATCTGGATCTTTCTTCGTGTTTTGGATCTGGATTGGTTTTGTCAATACCACCCTTCCGTGTTTTGGGTTCTGGGTTTTGTGTTTTGGATCTGTATTTTTTTTTTTAAAAAGCATAAAAACAGCTAAAATCACAGAATTTGTAGGTTTTTCTGCTCCTATGCTATTATTAACCTCAATAACCTTAATTTCCACTCATTTCCAGTCTATTCTGAACACCTCACACCTCACAATAGTGTTTTTATGTCCAAAAGGTTGCACCGAGGTAGCTGGATGACTATGCTAAGCGACACGAGTGGGCGGCACAAACACGTGACCCATCTAGGAGTGGCACTGCAGTGGCAGACAGGATGGCAGTTAGAAAAACTAGGCCCCAAACTGTACATAATGCAAAGAAAAAAAAGAAGTGCAAGATGGAATTGTCCTTGGGCCCTCCCACCCACCCTTATGTTGTATAAACAGGACATGCACACTTTAACAAACCAAACATTTCGGCCCCAGGGTCTGCCACATGACTGACTGAAATGATTGGTTCGTTTGGGCTCCCACAAAACAAGCTGGCAATTAATGTGTCCCTGCACAAACTGGCTCTACGGAGGCAAGATGTCATCCTCATCCTCCTCATCCACCGATTCCTCACCCTCTTCAGTGTGTACATCCTCATCCTCACAGAGTATTACTTCGTCCCCGCTGGAATCCACAACCATTAGTCCCTCTGTACGTTCTGGAGGCTGGTCTCCCTGGAAGAGTTGATAATTCATACATTTTGTGGAAGCAACCTCCTACGCCTTTCGCTGACAAGGTTCCCGGCTGCACTAAACACTCTTTCGGAGTACACACTGGAGGGGGGGCAACTCAGATAAAATAGAGCCAGTTTGTACAGGGGCCTCCAAATTGCTTATTTTTCCTGCCAGTACAGGTACGGACTGTCTGACATGCCTACTTGGATGCTGTCACCGATGTAATCCTTTAACAGACAGATGCACGCTTGTCGCTGCTGCTTTGAGGATGCAAGTGCGGCTACAGCCCACACAATTCACAAAGACAGAAAAAAAAATAATAATTTTTTAATTGTTTGTGTAGCGCACTTTGAGGGTTACACCACCCTTTAACAGACAGACGCACGCTTGTCGCTGCTGCTTTGAGGATGCTGGTGGAATCTAGACGGGATTTGGAACCGGGGACACACTACCTCCATCAATTGTCTAAATCCCACTGCACTAATGGCGGATACCGGACGCACGTCTAACACCAACATAGCAGTCAAGGCCTCAGTTATACGTTTTGCTTCAGGATGACTGCTGTCGTACTTCATCCTCATCGCTAGGGACTGTTGGAGGGTCAATTGTTTAGTAAAAGTAGTGATGTTCCTACTTCCTCTCTGGGATGATGAACAACTCCCAGCAGCAGCAACAGCACTAGGAGGAAGTGGTTCTTGATCTTTCCCTATTTTATTTTTATCGGAGAAAGTTTGGTCCTCCATTTATGTTATATTGATATATACGTGCGGCTAAAGCGCACACAAACACAGAAAATATTTTTTTGTTTTTGCTGGAGAGTAGTGCACTTTGTGGGTTACACCACCCTTTAAGAAATGAGCCAGCCGGCTCTTTACTTATGGGACACAGGCGCACGCTTGGCGCTGCTCCTTTGTTGATGCACGTGCAGCCACAGTGCACACAAGTCACAAACACAGAAAATATATTTTTATTTGGTTTGGACTGGAGTGTACTTTGGGGGTTACAGCACCCTTTAACGGTCAAGCCAGCCGGCCCTTTACTTATGACACAGGCGCACGCTTGGCACTACTTTGTTGATGCACGTGCGGCTACTGCGCACAAAATTCAGAAACACAGAAAAAATATTATTTTTTTTAGCACTTGGGGGGAGCACCCCTGATGGACAGAGCACCCCCTGGACAACACTACAGCACCCCTTTAGGACTGGGACACTGCACAGGACTTTGGAGTGGACACAGCCCCTATGGAGAACTGACTGCACAACACAGTCCAGCCAGCCCCTATGGACTTTGAAGTAGTGGACACAGCCCCTATTAACAACAGCAGCACAGCACAACACAGCCAGCCCCTATGGACTTTGAAGTAGTGGACACAGCCCCTATTAACAACAGCAGCACAGCACAACACAGCACAACACAACACTACTCTGCACTACACTACACTACACAGCCCAGCCAGCCCTAACTCCCACCCTCCCTCTTCACTGTCCACACCCGAGTGAGAAAATGGCGCCGACGAGGGTACCTTATATAGGATCCAAAACCCGCGAGACTCGGAAGGCGGGATGATGACGTTTTGCCTCGATTTCAGATCCGAGTCAGGCGGGAAAAGTCGAGCCTGACTCGGATCGGCCTCGGATCGGGGGGGTTCGGATTTCAGAAATCCGAACCCGCTCACCCCTGATCTATATACACCCTCCTGTATAATATTATATCTATATACACCACCCTGTATAATATTGTATCTATATACACCCCTCTCTGTATGTTATATCTATATACACCCCCCTGTATAATATTATATCTATATACACCCCACTCTGTATGTTATATCTATATACACCCCCCTGTATAATATTATATCTATATACACCCCCCTCTGTATATTATATCTATATACACCCCCCTGTATAATATTATATCTATATACACCCTCCTGTATAATATATCTATATACACCACCCTGTATAATATTATATCTATATACACACCCCCTGTATAATATTATATCTATATACACCCCCCTGTATTATATTATATCTATATACACCCCCCCTGTATAATATTATATCTATATACACCCCCCTCTGTATATTATATCTATATACACCCCCCTCTGTATGTTATATCTATATACACCCCCCTCTGTATATCATATCTATATACACCCCCCTCTGTATATCATATCTATATACACCCCCCTCTGTATATCATATCTATATACACCCCCCTCTGTATATCATATCTATATACACCCCCCTCTGTATATCATATCTATATACACCCCCCTCTGTATATCATATCTATATACACCCCCCTGTATAATATTATATCTATATACACCCCCCTGTATAATATTATATCTATATACACCCCCCTCTGTATATCATATCTATATACACCCCCCTCTGTATATCATATCTATATACACCCCCCTCTGTATATCATATCTATATACACCCCCCTCTGTATATCATATCTATATACACCCCCCTCTGTATATCATATCTATATACACCCCCCTCTGTATAATATTATATCTATATACACCCCCCTCTGTATAATATTATATCTATATACACCCCCCTCTGTATATTATATCTATATACACCCCCCTCTGTATATCATATCTATATACACCCCCCTCTGTATATCATATCTATATACACCCCCCTCTGTATAATATTATATCTATATACACCCCCCTCTGTATAATATTATATCTATATACACCCCCCTCTGTATATTATATCTATATACACCCCCCTCTGTATATCATATCTATATACACCCCCCTCTGTATATCATATCTATATACACCCCCCTCTGTATAATATTATATCTATATACACCCCCCTCTGTATAATATTATATCTATATACACCCCCCCCCTCCATATATATCTATATACACCCCCCCTCCATATATATCTATATACACCCCCCTCTGTATATTATATCTATATACACCCCCCTCTGTATATTATATCTATATACACCCCCTCTGTATGTTATATCTATATACACCCCCCTCTGTATAATATATCTATATACACCCCCCTCTGTATATTATATCTATATACACCCCCCTCTGTATGTTATATCTATATACACCCCCCTCTGTATAATATATCTATATACACCCCCCTGTATAATATTATATCTATATACACCCCCCTCTGTATAATATATCTATATACACCCCCCTGTATAATATTATATCTATATACACCCCCCTCTGTATAATATATCTATATACACCCCCCTGTATAATATTATATCTATATACACCCCCTCTCCATATATATCATATCTATATACACCCCCCTCTGTATATCATATCTATATACCCCCCCCCTCTGTATATCATATCTATATACACCCCCCTCTGTATATCATATCTATATACACCCCCCTCTGTATAATATTATATCTATATACACCCCCCTCTGTATAATATTATATCTATATACACCCCCCTCTGTATATTATATCTATATACACCCCCCTCTGTATATCATATCTATATACACCCCCCTCTGTATATCATATCTATATACACCCCCCTCTGTATATCATATCTATATACACCCCCCTCTGTATAATATTATATCTATATACACCCCCCTCTGTATAATATTATATCTATATACACCCCCCTCTGTATATTATATCTATATACACCCCCCTCTGTATATCATATCTATATACACCCCCCTCTGTATATCATATCTATATACACCCCCCTCTGTATAATATTATATCTATATACACCCCCCTCTGTATAATATTATATCTATATACACCCCCCCTCCATATATATCTATATACACCCCCCCCCTCCATATATATCTATATACACCCCCCTCTGTATATTATATCTATATACACCCCCCTCTGTATATTATATCTATATACACCCCCCTCTGTATGTTATATCTATATACACCCCCCTCTGTATAATATATCTATATACACCCCCCTCTGTATATTATATCTATATACACCCCCCTCTGTATGTTATATCTATATACACCCCCCTCTGTATAATATATCTATATACACCCCCCTGTATAATATTATATCTATATACACCCCCCTCTGTATAATATATCTATATACACCCCCCTGTATAATATTATATCTATATACACCCCCCTCTGTATAATATATCTATATACACCCCCCTGTATAATATTATATCTATATACACCCCCCTCTGTATAATATTATATCTATATACACCCCCTCTCCATATATATCATATCTATATACACCCCCCCTCTGTATATCATATCTATATACACCCCCCTCTGTATATTATATCTATATACACCCCCCTCTGTATATCATATCTATATACACCCCCCTGTATAATATTATATCTATATACACCCTGCTCTGTTTGTTATATCTATATACACCCCCCTGTATAATATTATATCTATATACACCCCCTCATATATTATATCTATATACACCCCCCTGTATAATATTATATCTATATACACCCCCTCATATATCATATCTATATACACCCCCCTGTATAATATTATATCTATATACACCCCCTCTCCATATATATCATATCTATATACACCCCCCTCTGTATATTATATCTATATACACCCCCCTCTGTATATCATATCTATATACACCCCACTGTATAATATTATATCTATATACACCCTGCTCTGTATGTTATATCTATATACACCCCCTCATATATTATATCTATATACACCCCCCTCTGTATGTTATATCTATATACACCCCCCTGTATAATATTATATCTATATTAGGGGTGTGCACCGGCCACTTTTCGTGTTTTGTGTTTTGGATCTGGATCTTTCTTCGTGTTTTGGATCTGGATTGGTTTTGTCAAAACCACCCTTCCGTGTTTTGGGTTCTGGGTTTTGTGTTTTGGATCTGTATTTTTTTTTTTAAAAAGCATAAAAACAGCTAAAATCACAGAATTTGTAGGTTTTTCTGCTCCTATGCTATTATTAACCTCAATAACCTTAATTTCCACTCATTTCCAGTCTATTCTGAACACCTCACACCTCACAATAGTGTTTTTATGTCCAAAAGGTTGCACCGAGGTAGCTGGATGACTATGCTAAGCGACACGAGTGGGCGGCACAAACACGTGACCCATCTAGGAGTGGCACTGCAGTGGCAGACAGGATGGCAGTTTGAAAAACTAGGCCCCAAACTGTACATAATGCAAAGAAAAAAAAGAAGTGCAAGATGGAATTGTCCTTGGGCCCTCCCACCCACCCTTATGTTGTATAAACAGGACATGCACACTTTAACAAACCAAACATTTCGGCCCCAGGGTCTGCCACATGACTGACTGAAATGATTGGTTCGTTTGGGCTCCCACAAAACAAGCTGGCAATTAATCTGTCCCTGCACAAACTGGCTCTACGGAGGCAAGATGTCATCCTCATCCTCCTCATCCACCGATTCCTCACCCTCTTCAGTGTGTACATCCTCATCCTCACAGAGTATTACTTCGTCCCCGCTGGAATCCACAACCATTAGTCCCTCTGTACGTTCTGGAGGCTGGTCTCCCTGGAAGAGTTGATAATTCATACATTTTGTGGAAGCAACCTCCTACGCCTTTCGCTGACAAGGTTCCCGGCTGCACTAAACACTCTTTCGGAGTACACACTGGAGGGGGGGCAACTCAGATAAAATAGAGCCAGTTTGTACAGGGGCCTCCAAATTGCTTATTTTTCCTGCCAGTACAGGTACGGACTGTCTGACATGCCTACTTGGATGCTGTCACCGATGTAATCCTTTAACAGACAGATGCACGCTTGTCGCTGCTGCTTTGAGGATGCAGGTGCGGCTACAGCCCACACAATTCACAAAGACAGAAAAAAAAATAATAATTTTTTAATTGTTTGTGTAGCGCACTTTGAGGGTTACACCACCCTTTAACAGACAGACGCACGCTTGTCGCTGCTGCTTTGAGGATGCTGGTGGAATCTAGACGGGATTTGGAACCGGGGACACACTACCTCCATCAATTGTCTAAATCCCACTGCACTAATGGCGGATACCGGACGCACGTCTAACACCAACATAGCAGTCAAGGCCTCAGTTATACGTTTTGCTTCAGGATGACTGCTGTCGTACTTCATCCTCATCGCTAGGGACTGTTGGAGGGTCAATTGTTTAGTAAAAGTAGTGATGTTCCTACTTCCTCTCTGGGATGATGAACAACTCCCAGCAGCAGCAACAGCACTAGGAGGAAGTGGTTCTTGATCTTTCCCTATTTTATTTTTATCGGAGAAAGTTTGGTCCTCCATTTATGTTATATTGATATATACGTGCGGCTAAAGCGCACACAAACACAGAAAATATTTTTTTGTTTTTGCTGGAGAGTAGTGCACTTTGTGGGTTACACCACCCTTTAAGAAATGAGCCAGCCGGCTCTTTACTTATGGGACACAGGCGCACGCTTGGCGCTGCTCCTTTGTTGATGCACGTGCAGCCACAGTGCACACAAGTCACAAACACAGAAAATATATTTTTATTTGGTTTGGACTGGAGTGTACTTTGGGGGTTACAGCACCCTTTAACGGTCAAGCCAGCCGGCCCTTTACTTATGACACAGGCGCACGCTTGGCACTACTTTGTTGATGCACGTGCGGCTACTGCGCACAAAATTCAGAAACACAGAAAAAATATTATTTTTTTTAGCACTTGGGGGGAGCACCCCTGATGGACAGAGCACCCCCTGGACAACACTACAGCACCCCTTTAGGACTGGGACACTGCACAGGACTTTGGAGTGGACACAGCCCCTATGGAGAACTGACTGCACAACACAGTCCAGCCAGCCCCTATGGACTTTGAAGTAGTGGACACAGCCCCTATTAACAACAGCAGCACAGCACAACACAGCCAGCCCCTATGGACTTTGAAGTAGTGGACACAGCCCCTATTAACAACAGCAGCACAGCACAACACAGCACAACACAACACTACTCTGCACTACACTACACTACACAGCCCAGCCAGCCCTAACTCCCACCCTCCCTCTTCACTGTCCACACCCGAGTGAGAAAATGGCGCCGACGAGGGTACCTTATATAGGATCCAAAACCCGCGAGACTCGGAAGGCGGGATGATGACGTTTTGCCTCGATTTCAGATCCGAGTCAGGCGGGAAAAGTCGAGCCTGACTCGGATCGGCCTCGGATCGGGGGGGCTCGGGGGGGTTCGGATTTCAGAAATCCGAACCCGCTCACCCCTGATCTATATACACCCTCCTGTATAATATTATATCTATATACACCCCCCTGTATAATATTGTATCTATATACACCCCCCTCTGTATATTATATCTATATACACCCCCCTGTATAATATTATATCTATATACACCCTCCTGTATAATATATCTATATACACCACCCTGTATAATATTATATCTATATACACACCCCCTGTATAATATTATATCTATATACACCCCCCTGTATTATATTATATCTATATACACCCCCCCTGTATAATATTATATCTATATACACCCCCCTGTATAATATTATATCTATATACACCCCCCCATATATTATATCTATATACACCCGCCTGTATAATATATCTATTTACACACCCCCTGTATAATATTATATCTATATACACCCCCCTGTATAATATTATATCTATATATATACCCCCTGTATAATATTATATCTATATACACCCCCCTTATAATATTATATATATATATATATATATATACACCCCCCATATATTATATCTATATTAGGGGTGAGCGGGTTCGGATTTCTGAAATCCGAGCCCGTCCGATCCGAGTCCGATCCGAGTCAGGCTCGACTTTTCCCGCCTGACTCGGATCTGAAATCGAGGCAAAACGTCATCATCCCGCCTTCCGAGTCTCGCGAGTTTTGGATCCTATATAAGGTACCCGCGTCGGCGCCATTTTCTCACTCGGCTGTGGACAGTGAAGAGGGAGGGTGGGAGTTAGGGCTGTGTAGTGTAGTGTAGTGTAGTGCTGCTGTTGTCCACTACTTCAAAGTCCATAAGGGCTGGCTGTGTTGTGCTGTGCTGCTGTTGTTAATAGGGGCTGTGTCCACTACTTCAAAGTCCATAGGGGCTGGCTGGACTGTGTTGTGCAGTCAGTTCTCCATAGGGGCTGTGTCCACTCCAAAGTCCTGTGCAGTGTCCCAGTCCTAAAGGGGTGCTGTAGTGTTGTCCAGGGGGTGCTCTGTCCATCAGGGGTGCTCCCCCCAAGTGGTAAAAAAATAATATATTTTCTGTGTTTGTGAATTGTGTGCGCAGTAGCCGCACGTGCATCAACAAAGTAGTGCCAAGCGTGCGCCTGTGTCATAAGTAAAGGGCCGGCTGGCTTGACCGTTAAAGGGTGCTGTAACCCCCAAAGTACACTCCAGTCCAAACCAAAAAAAAAATTATTTTCTGTGTTTGTGAATTGTGTGCGCAGTAGCCGCACGTGCATCAGCAAAGTAGTGCCAAGCGTGCGCCTGTGTCATAAGTAAAGGGCCGGCTGGCTTGACCGTTAAAGGGTGCTGTAACCCCCAAAGTACACTCCAGTCCAAACCAAAAAAAAAATTATTTTCTGTGTTTGTGAATTGTGTGCGCAGTAGCCGCACGTGCATCAACAAAGTAGTGCCAAGCGTGCGCCTGTGTCATAAGTAAAGGGCCGGCTGGCTTGACCGTTAAAGGGTGCTGTAACCCCCGAAAGTACACTCCAGTCCAAACCCAAAAAAAATTATTTTCTGTGTTTGTGAATTGTGTGCACAGTAGCCGCACGTGCATCAACAAAGTAGTGCCAAGCGTGCGCCTGTGTCATAAGTAAAGGGCCGGCTGGCTTGACTGTTAAAGGGTGCTGTAACCCCCAAAGTACACTCCAGTCCAAACCAAAAAAATATTTATTTTCTGTGTTTGTGAATTGTGTGCGCAGTAGCCGCACGTGCATCAACAAAGGAGCAGCGCCAAGCGTGCGCCTGTGTCCCATAAGTAAAGAGCCGGCTGGCTCATTTCTTAAAGGCTGGTGTAACCCACAAAGTGCACTACTCTCCAGCAAAAATAAAAAAATATTTTCTGTGTTTAGCCGCACGTATATATCAAATCGATATAACATAAATGGAGGACCAAACTTTCTCCGATAAAAATAAAATAGAGAAAGATCAAGAACCACTTCCTCCTAGTGCTGAAGCTGCTGCCACTAGTCATGACATAGACGATAACATGCCATCAACGTCGTCTGCCAAGGCCGATGCCCAATGTCATAGTAGAGGGCACATACAATCCCAAATGGCAAAGTTCAGGAAAATGACCTTGAAAAAGACATTTAAATCAGCTGAAGAGAAACGTAAACTTGCCAATATGCCATTTACGACACGGAGTGGCAAGGAACGGCTAAGGTCGATCCCTAGTATGTTCATGACTAGTGGTTCAGCTTCACATGACGATGGAAGCCCTGCTCCCACTAAAAAAATCAAAAGAGTTAAGCTGGCAAAAGCACAGCGAAGAACTGTGCTTTCTAAGAAGATATCACAAATCCCCAAGGAGAGTCCAAGTGTGGTGGCGGTTGCGATGCCTGACCATCCCAGCACTGGACGGGAAGAGGTGGCTCTTTCCACCATTTGCACGCCCCCTGCAAGTGCTGAAAGGAGCACCCACAGTCCACTTGCTGATATGCAAATTGAAGATGTCACTGTTGAAGTACAACAGGATGAGGATACTGGTGTAGCTGGCGCTGAGGAGGAAGTTGGCGAGGAGGATTCTGATGGTGATGTGGTTTGTTGAAATCAGGCTCCGGGGGAGACAGTTGTTGTCCGTGGGATGAAAAAGCCCATCACGGTCATGCCTGGGCAGAAGACCAAACATTCCACCTCTTTGGTCTGGCAATATTTCTATCCAAATCCGGACAACAACTGTCTTGCCATATGTACCATATGTAAAGGTGAAATAAGTAGGGGTAGGGACGTCAACCACCTAGGAACATCCTCCCTTATACGGCACCTGCAGCGCGATCATAAAAAGTTACTGTCAAGTTCAGAAACTTTGGCTAAGACCGTAAGCAGTCCAGGGACACCTAAATCCCGTTGTCCCGTTGTATCCAAGCGCCTGCAAACCACACCGTCAACTCCCTCCTCGTCAATTTCCTCCTTAGTCAGGATCGGAAGTAGTCCTGCAGGCCATGTCACTGGCATGACTGACTCTCCTATCCGGGATTCCTCCGGAGGATCCTGCATTGCTACGCCTACTGCTGTTGCTGCTGCTGGGAGTCGTTCATCATCCCAGAGAGGAAGTAGGAACACCACTACTTTTACTAAACAATTGACGCTCCAACAGTCCTTAGCGAGGAGGATGAAGTACGACAGCAGTCATCCTGAAGCAAAACGTATAACTGAGGCCTTGACTGCTATGTTGGTGTTAGACGTGCGTCCGGTATCCACCATTAGTGCAGTGGGATTTAGACAATTGATGGAGGTAGTGTGTCCCCGGTTCCAAATCCCGTCTAGATTCCACTTCACTAGGCAGGCGATACCGAGACTGTACAGAAACGTCAGAAAAAGTGTCCTCAGTGTCCTGAAAAATGCCGTTGTACACAATGTCCACTTAACCACGGACATGTGGACAAGTGGAACAGGGCAGACTAAGGACTATATGACTGTGACAGCCCACTGGGTAGATGTATCACCTTACGCAGCAACAGCAGCAGCGTCACCAGTAGCAGCATCTCAGAAACGCCAGCTCGTTACAAGGCAGGCTACGCTGTGTATCACCAGTTTCAGTAAGAGGCACACCGCCGACAACCTCTTAGAGAAACTGAGGGAAATCATCGCCCAGTGGCTTACCCCACTTAGACTCTCCTGGGGATTTGTGATATCTGACAACGCCACCAATATTGTGCGGGCATTACATCTGGGCAAATTCCAGCACGTCCCATGTTTTGCTCACACAAACTTGGTGGTGCAGAATTTTTCTGAAAAGCGACAGGGGCGTGCAGGAGACGCTTTGGGTGCCCCGAAAAATTTCTGGCCACTTTCGCCATTCAGCGACTGCGTGCCGAAGACTGGAGCGCCAGCAAACACTCTTGAACCTGCCCCGCCATCACCTGAAGCAAGAGGTTGTGACGCGGTGGAACTCAGCCCTCTATATGCTTCAGAGGATGGAGGAGCAGCAAAAGGCCATACAAGCCTATACATCCACCTATGACATAGGCAAAGGAGGGGGTATGCACCTGACTCAAGCGCAGTGGAGAATGATTTCCGTGTTGTGCAAGGTTCTCCAGCCCTTCGAACTTGCCACACGTGAAGTCAGTTCAGACACTGCCAGCTTGAGTCAGGTCATTCCCCTCATCAGGCTTTTGCAGAAGCAGCTGGAGAAAGTGAAGGAGGAGCTAAGACGTAGCGATTCCGCTCGGCATGTGGGACTTGTGGATGAAGCCCTTCATTCGCTTTGCCAGGATTCCAGGGTGGTCAATCTGTTGAAATCAGACCACTACATTTTGGCACCGTGCTCGATCCTAGGTTTAAAGCCTATGTGGTGTCTCTCTTTCCGGCCGACACAAGCCTGCAGAGGTGCAAAGACCTGCTGGTGAAAACACTGTCAGCTGAAGCGGAACGTGACACGTCAACGGCTCCTTCTTCATTTTCTCCCACAACTGGGGCTGCCAGGAAAAAACTTAAGTATCCTAAGCAACCCGCTGGCGGTGATGCAGGGTAGGCAGGACCAAGTTTGGACATCTGGTCCGGACTGAAGGACCTGGCAACAATTTCTGACATGTCTACTGTCACTGCATATGATACTGTCACCATTGACAGAATGGTGGAGGATTATATCGGTGACAGCATCCAAGTAGGCATGTCAGACAGTCCATACCTGTACTGGCAGGAAAAAGAGGCAATTTGGAGGCCCCTGTACAAACTGGCTCTATTTTACCTGAGTTGCCCCCCCTCCAGTGTGTACTCCGAAAGAGTGTTTAGTGCAGCCGGGAACCTTGTCAGCGAAAGGCGTAGGAGGTTGCTTCCACAGAATGTGGAGAAGATGATGTTCATCAAAATGAATTATCAGCTCTTCCAGGGAGACCAGCCTCCAGAAGGTACAGAGGGACCTGTGGTTGTGGATTCAAGTGGGGACGAGTTAATACTTTGTGAGGATGAGGATGTACACACTGAAGAGGGTGAGGAATCGGTGGATGAGGAGGATGAGGATGACATCTTGCCTCCATAGAGCCAGTTTGTGCAGGGACACATTAATTGCCAGCTTGTTTTGTGGGGGCCCAAACGAACCAATCATTTCAGCCACAGTTGTGTGGCAGACCCTGGCGCTGAAATGATTGATTTGTTAAAGTGTGCATGTCCTGTTTATACAACATAAGGGTGGGTGGGAGGGCCCAAGGACAATTCCATCTTGCACTTCTTTTTTTTCTTTGCATTATGTACAGTTTGGGGCCTAGTTTTTCTAACTGCCATCCTGTCTGCCACTGCAGTGTCACTCCTAGATGGGTCACGTGTTTGTGCCGCCCACTCGTGTCGCTTAGCATAGTCATCCAGCTACCTCGGTGCAACCTTTTGGACATAAAAACACTATTGTGAGGTGTGAGGTGTTCAGAATAGACTGGAAATGAGGGGAAATTAAGGTTATTGAGATTAATAATAGCATAGGAGCAGAAAAACCTACAAATTCTGTGATTTTAGCTGTTTTTATGCTTTTTAAAAAAAAAAAAAACAGATCCAAAACACAAAACCCAGAACCCAAAACACGGAAGGGTGGTTTTGGCAAAACCAATCCAGATCCAAAACACGAAGAAAGATCCAGATCCAAAACCAAAACACAAAACACGAAAAGTGGCCGGTGCACACCCCTAATCTATATACACCCCCTGTATAATATTATTTCTACTTCAGGGTCCATAGGGGGTACACAGGGTTGACCTTGGGGTATAGGTTGGGAACCAAATCCGGGCACCACGCAGTTAAAGCTTTCAGCTCCCAGGATGCACTGGGTCCACTCTCCCTATAACCCCGCCCCCAAGCCAGATGCTCCTCAGTTTAAGTTGGTGCCCGGCCGGAGTCGGGTCACCGTTATCGCAGGGGGGCTGATTAGCAGCCCCTAGGCTTATTTTATTTTATGAGTTTAAAGGTTTTTGATTTTACTTTTAGACTCTTCAGAGCGGCAGCGTCGGACTGTCCATAGGACGTCCAAGCTGCCGCTCCGTCACCCCGCCGGCGCTGAGATGCCAGTACAGATCTGGGGATCTCAGCGGGACCCCAGAGTCTGTACTAGCCGGACTCTGTGGGCGCCCAGGACTGCGGAGGATTTGACTAGGAAAGGGTTATGTATGAGGTGCCGGGCTCCTTACAGAATCCCCCGGGGGCAGTTTGTTTCTCTGGACACTGACCTCCCTTGTGGATCGCCTGGCGGCCCCCTTAGTTGCAACCCACTTTGGGTTGCTTCAGCATGCTACCCTTCCCTCTCAGGGTGTCTCGCAGTTCTTGCAGTTACCCCTGTGACACAGACTACCGCTCCCTACCGGGGTTTTTAAAATTCCCTCAGGTAACAGTCTGTCATTTCCTGGCAGGGATTACCACAACAGCCACCCTGGGTGGATGCCGTTTCTACGGTACACAAAATAGCATAATAAACGCCCGGTGGTTACTGCCTAGTTTGCACTGCTGTCTAACACAGATCGTCAGCCAAGGGTGCACTGGATGAGGTGTCGGACTCCTTCACACGAGGAGGGGGCCTAAATCATGTATTTTTTATCCTTGCCTTGGTGCTGGCGGTCATGCCCATCCTGGTTATAGAGGATGTTGAACCTGCACCTAAAATCAAAACACCCTCAGTGTAAGCAATTAAAATGTCTTCGGCTGTTTTCCCCCTCTCTGACCAGCGGGTGAATCACATGGCGGAGATCGGGCAATGGGCGGATAAGAGGTATCACAAGAGCGTTGGGCCTCATGTTTCCCATTCCCTGAGGGTCATGGCAAATAATAGGAATCTCCTCCTGGGGTGGACCCTCTTGCTATTTGTCTGATTAAGAGCGCTACTACGCCTCCCATCCTTGCCCAGACGGTTTCTACGGAACCGTAGGTGGTGACTTTACCTGAAATCAATTTACACGTTTTCAGGGGCTGGCCCATCCAACCATAGCTATTGCAGGGGTGGCTAATGCTATTGAGTGCTGGGCCGCTGCATTTGTAGAGCTTTTCTTTCTTAAAAAAATAAATAAATAAAGCTTCTGGGTATCAGACGCATTTTGTCACTCACATTTAAAAATGCAGTTTCATATGTTGGAGCCGGTCATTGCACGTTTTATGCCTGTCTCCTCCTCTTCAGGGTTTCGGCTGCGACTGTATCCGCCAGCATACCCTATGGCTGCGCTCGAGGAGCGACAGAGGTAGTCTCCATGATAGGCCTTAAAATGGACTATTTTGGGGAGATCTTGTTTGGTCCTGACCTTGATAAGATTGTAGCAATGTTGGCAGCTTCACTCGGAAAATTTCCGCCTTCAGCTACTCCCACTAGCTCCCATGACTACATCTGTTGAGTCTTTTTGTCCTCAGGGACAGCCTAAAGGCCAGTCTATTCCTAGGCTGTCGGTCTCCACAAGGGCCGCAATACCCGGTACCGAGCAGACCTGGTCATCCAGACGCCCTGCTTCTAAATTTGAAGGACGAACCTTCAGCCTGACGGAACAGGTCTTCATCTGGGGGTTCCCAGAGTGAGATTCCGACTTTCTCAGTTCGTCCAGTGCTGGTGTCAAGTCACCATGGACGTTTGGGTAAGAGGTGAAGTCTCTCACGGTGGCGCCCTCTCATTGCTCAAACGGCCTCCCCACAAAATTTGCTACACAGGCCTTTCTTCAGACCCGAACAAGGCCTTACAAGTACAGAAAGCTGTACAGTCCTTGCGTTAAGCAGGGGTAGTTATGCCAGCCCCGCTATCTCAGCGAGGGACTGGT
The DNA here is from genome assembly GCA_031769625.1 of Taudactylus pleione. Lineage (NCBI taxonomy): Eukaryota > Metazoa > Chordata > Amphibia > Anura > Myobatrachidae > Taudactylus > Taudactylus pleione. Next base: position 16,746 of record JAUIMM010002263.1, on the reverse strand, counting down.
TATTCTACCTTTCTTTCTGATGCAGAGGCCGAATGATCCTCATTGGCCTATCCTCTATCTGCAATCCCTGACCCAATTCCTAAAGGGGCCTAGGTTCAGGAGGGAACCCCTACGCTCCATCATCCAAGCTATGGGTCCTGGGGACTTTATGGTATCGCTGGTTGTTCAGGACAAATACCTACGGGTACCTATAGAGTCCTCTCATCCACGATAGCTCAGGTTTGCTGTGCCACAGCAACTCTTCCATTTTTCAGGTTCTGCCCTTTGTACTGTCCACAGCCCCACCGGGGTTTACCAGATCTGTGGCTTTGATGACAGTCCACCTGTTAAGGGTATCCGACTGCTCCTGTATACGGGCGACCTCCTGGGTTTTTTACAGGATCACCAGGATTCTTTGAAGGCATTTCCAGTTATCCATTGCTTCCCTTTACTAGCATGAAGGATTAAACAACTGGGAAAAAGTCCTCCCTGAATTCCTCACAGGATATAATTCATCTGGGAGCCCTGCTGGATTCTCAGAATCGGGGAATCTTTTCTAACATCAGACAAGATCTCCACTCTTTAACTATGAGCACGCAGATGTCTCCACAGTTGACAAGTACACTCTGTCATGTGGGTTCTGGAATCCAGGGTGTCTACCTTCAGAAGGGTGGTATATGCTCAGTTCCATTCCAGGCCTTTGCAAAGACTGATCCTCTCCAGATGAAACAGTTTTCTCCATCGGATCACTGTTTAGAGATGTTCTCTCCGGAGATGTGTTTGTCTCTATCTGGGCGGTTATAGCCATCTCATCTAGGGTAATCCTTACTACGGACGCCAGTCTCTGAGGTGCTGTGACCGGTCTGCACCCCTTTCGGGGTTGTTGGATGTCTGTTGCTTCCGCCTTGCCAATTAACTTTAAGCTGTCTGGGGCCCTCACTATGGCCTAACACAGGCTTCATGGTGAACCTGGAATGGTTCAGTCCGACAATGTCACAACAGTGGCTTATATCTAGGAGACACTGGCCGTGGTGTAGCTATGACGGGAGTGTCATACATTCTGACATATTCCGAGAGTCTCCTACCGGCCATCTCTGCAGTGTTCATTCCGGGAGTTCTCCACTGGGAAGTAGACTTCCTCAGCCGTCACGACGTTCATCCCGGGGACTGGTCTCTTCTCTAAGAGAGGTTTCAACTCCTAGTGAGCAGAGGGGGCCTCCCAGAGGGGACCCTCATGGCCTTCTGACTATCACACACTGTCGGTGTTAGAGTCCAGCTATTGAGGTACTGAAGCAACCTTCGGCCAGACATCGCGGGTACTTAGATTTTCGGAGTCTCCCCATCGATACTCCGTTCCTGCTGCTTCACTATCCGGACCTGTTGTCTCAGGGTCCTTGTTTTGCCCTGGACCTGGATCGTTAGTCTTTGACTGCGTCCCTACAGTGGTCTTACGGCTTCCCTGGCACATAGATCAGCTTTTGCTGGGACCTACCACAAACTGTGGCAGCCATAATTCTTATGGTATTGTACCTGTCGATACGTTCCTCCGGTGTCCAGGATTTCCAGATATTCTGGCATTCCTTCCGGCTGGCTTGGTTTTCACCCTTGGCCTGGCCTTCCTGACAGTGCGGATCTCTACACTGTCAGTATGGTTAAGATATGGAATTGCTCCACTCTGGTATCCATTTCATCCTTTGGAGTGTTTTCTGGATTATGCCTTCATTTGTCCTCCCTAGGGACTTCTTGGGAGTTAGTAGTGGTTCTTTGTTCCCTCCGGGGACAGTCAATGGAACCGCTGGTTGTGATAGCCATTACATGGTCTATTGTTTAGGCTCTCTCTCTTTCTCTCAGGGTGTTTATATCAACCAGGAGAGTGTCTGAATTGGGAGCGTTCTCATGTGGCTCCCTCTTCTGGTGGGTATCATGCCAGGGTGTGAGTTGCTCTCGCCCTGTGTTTTTTCCTAAAGTGGTTTTTAGGTTCCATATTATTCTGGAACTTATGGTAAGGCCATTCAGTTCCCAGTCCTCTCGGCTGGTGTGGCCTCATTGACTGTGGTCCGGCCTCTTTGGATTTATGTGATCCGTTCAAGTTCCTTACGGAAATCGGACTCCTCTGAGATTTCTGGTTTTCACAGGAAAGGATGGCTGGCCTATAACCAGATGTTGGCTGGATGGTCTCGTATGTCTTCCTCAGGGGCTTACCCATGGGTAGGCCTTTCTGTTGTTGAGGCTTGTTTTTTCTCGGCTCGCTGTGGCACCTTGGCTGTTTTGCCTTACTAGGTGGCCACGTGGTCTTCTGTCCACACCTTTTTAAGGTTCTAGGCATTGGTTTCCTTTGCCTCTCAGGATGCTTCCTTTTGGGCGACGGATTCTCCTCTCAGCACAGGAGCGTCCCCACCCTTGGTTGAATTGCTTTGGGACATCCCCAAGGTCAACCCTGTGGACCCCCTATGGACCCTGAAGTAGAAAACAAGAGATATGGTAAGAACTTACCTTTGTTATCTCTGTTTCTACGAAGTCCATAGGGTCCACAGAGCGCCCGCCCTGACGTACCTGGCTTCATATGGGCTGTGTTACTGGTCACCGGTTTCCCATCTCCTTCTCTGTGAGTATGGTTATTGCGTGTTCCAGTCTTGTCTCTCTCTTTCCTCCTCCGGCCTTTGGCTACTTACAAACTGAGGTGCCTCTGGCTTGGGGGCGGGGTTATAGGGAGAGTGGACCCAGTGCATCCTGGGAGCTAAAAGCTTTAACTGCGTGGTGCCCGGATTTGGTTCCCAACCTATACCCCAAGGTCAACCCTGTGGACCCTATGGACTTAGTAGAAACAGAGATAACAAAGGTAAGTTCTTACCATATCTCTTGTTATCTATATACACCCCCTGTATATTATATCTATATACACCTCCCTGTATAATATTATATCTATATACACCCCCCTGTATAATATTATATCTATATACATCCCCTATATATCTATATACACCCCCCTGTATAATATTATATTTCTATACATCCCCTGTATATTATATCTATATACACCCCCATATATTATATCTATATACACCCTCCTGTATAATATTATATCTATATACACCTCTGTATATTATATCTATATACATCCCCTATATATCTATATACACCCCCTATATTTTATATCTTTATACACCGCCTATATTTTATATCTATATACACACACCTATATATTATGAACAATACATATGGATTCTGCGCTTCTACATAAATATGCATTGCAATATGGCAGAGAATGAAAAGGTCAAAAACTCGATCTTAAACAATGTACATTTAATAACAAATAGAATTAAACTAAACAAAAAATATATAAATTTTTTTTTAAATATGTCAATAAAATACACATATAAAATGACAATGAATATAAACATGCAATATCAGACATCCATACTTAGAAATAAGGACTTATAGTAGCCTTATCTCAGGCACCTGCTGTAAATGTCACACCTGGATAATAGTGACTGAGGCTCATTGAATTGTCTCTGTGTGAAAGTAGATCGTCAGCTTTTGGGACCTTGGTTTAGGGAAAAAAATGTCACTTGCAGCTGAAAATCCTGCTAAGGATATATCTATCCTGTGTCCAAGGTAGTATCAGAAATGTCACCCTGGGCTCTATTATCATTATTATTACTAATATAAAGTGATAGAGGCTGTTTTGTGCTGTCACACCCTTATCACATTATGTTAGTGTCACCTATAGTTATTACAGGGCAATTGGAGTAGAATTCGTAAAATTCTACTCCAACCCCTAATTATCACTTATTTTTAGTAATCAGATCACATTTCCCATAACTGTAATGAGAAATGTGATCCCACCAAAGTTACTAAAAATAAATGTGAATAAAATACCAGGGAAAGCCCTGTGATAATAACGTTACCTGGAGGTGGCGTTATCCAGGGTCTCCCCCGGTTACCGGCCTCCTGCCCTGCTCTAACAGGGAGAGCAGAGCCGGGAGTCGGTACCAGTAATCAGCTGTGTGGTCTAAACAGACCGCAAGCTGATCACTGCTACACACACCACACGCTGATCACTGCTACACACACCACACGCTGATCACTGCTACACACACCACACGCCGATCACTGCTACACACACCACACGCTGATCACTGCTACACACACCACACGCTGATCACTGCTACACACACACCACACGCTGATCACTGCTACACACACACCACACGCTGATCACTGCTACACACACACCACACGCTGATCACTGCTACACACACACCACACGCCGATCACTGCTACACACACCACACGCTGATCACTGCTACACACACCACACGCTGATCACTGCTACACACACCACACGCCGATCACTGCTACACACACCACACGCTGATCACTGCTACACACACCACACGCTGATCACTGCTACACACACACCACACGCTGATCACTGCTACACACACACCACACGCTGATCACTGCTACACACACACCACACGCTGATCACTGCTACACACACACCACACGCCGATCACTGCTACACACACCACACGCCGATCACTGCTACACACACCACACGCTGATCACTGCTACACACACCACACGCTGATCACTGCTACACACACCACACGCTGATCACTGCTACACACACACCACACGCTGATCACTGCTACACACACCACACGCCGATCACTGCTACACACACCACACGCCGATCACTGCTACACACACCACACGCTGATCACTGCTACACACACCACACGCTGATCACTGCTACACACACCGCACGCTGATCACTGCTACACACACCACACGCTGATCACTGCTACACACACCACACTGATCACTGCTACACACACCACACTGATCACTGCTACACACACCGCACGCTGATCACTGCTACACACACCACACTGATCACTGCTACACACACACCACACGCTGATCACTGCTACACACACCACACGCTGATCACTGCTACACAGACCACACGCTGATCACTGCTACACACACACCACACTGATCACTGCTACACACACCACACGCCGATCACTGCTACACACACACCACACGCTGATCACTGCTACACACACACCACACGCTGATCACTGCTACACACACACTACACGCTGATCTCTGCTACACACACCACACGCTGATCACTGCTACACACACCACACGCTGATCACTGCTACACACACCACACGCTGATCACTGCTACACACACCACACGCTGATCACTGCTACACACACACCACACGCTGATCACTGCTACACACACCACACGCTGATCACTGCTACACACACCACACGCTGATCACTGCTACACACACCACACGCTGATCACTGCTACACACACCACACGCTGATCACTGCTACACACACCACACACTGATCACTGCTACACACACCACTGCTACACACACCACACGCTGATCACTGCTACACACACCACACGCTGATCACTGCTACACACACCACACGCTGATCACTGCTACACACACACCACACGCTGATCACTGCTACACACACCACACGCTGATCACTGCTACACACACCACACACTGATCACTGCTACACACACCACTGCTACACACACCACACGCTGATCACTGCTACACACACCACACGCTGATCACTGCTACACACACCACACGCTGATCACTGCTACACACACACCACACGCTGATCACTGCTACACACACCACACGCCGATCACTGCTACACACACCACACGCTGATCACTGCTACACACACCACACACTGATCACTGCTACACACACCACTGCTACACACACCACACGCTGATCACTGCTACACACACCACACGCTGATCACTGCTACACACACCACACGCTGATCACTGCTACACACACACCACACGCTGATCACTGCTACACACACCACACGCCGATCACTGCTACACACACCACACGCTGATCACTGCTACACACACCACACACTGATCACTGCTACACACACCACTGCTACACACACCACACGCTGATCACTGCTACACACACCACACGCTGATCACTGCTACACACACCACACGCTGATCACTGCTACACACACACCACACGCTGATCACTGCTACACACACCACACGCCGATCACTGCTACACACACCACACGCTGATCACTGCTACACACACCACACACTGATCACTGCTACACACACCACTGCTACACACACCACACGCTGATCACTGCTACACACACCACACGCTGATCACTGCTACACACACCACACGCTGATCACTGCTACACACACACCACACGCTGATCACTGCTACACACACCACACGCCGATCACTGCTACACACACCACACGCTGATCACTGCTACACACACCACACACTGATCACTGCTACACACACCACTGCTACACACACCACACGCTGATCACTGCTACACACACCACACGCTGATCACTGCTACACACACCACACGCTGATCACTGCTACACACACACCACACGCCTGATCACTGCTACACACACCACACGCCGATCACTGCTACACACACCACACGCCTGATCACTGCTACACACACCACACGCTGATCACTGCTACACACACCACACGCTGATCACTGCTACACACCACACGCCGATCACTGCTACACACACCACACGCTGATCACTGCTACACACACCACACGCTGATCACTGCTACACACACCACACGCTGATCACTGCTACACACACCACACTGATCACTGCTACACACACACCACACGCTGATCACTGCTACACACACCACACGCTGATCACTGCTACACACACCACACTGATCACTGCTACACACACCACACGCTGATCACTGCTACACACACCACACGCTGATCACTGCTACACACACCACACGCTGATCACTGCTACACACACACCACACGCTGATCACTGCTACACACACACCACACGCTGATCACTGCTACACACACCACACGCTGATCACTGCTACACACACCACACGCTGATCACTGCTACACACACCACACGCTGATCACTGCTACACACACCACACGCTGATCACTGCTACACACACCACACGCTGATCACTGCTACACACACCACACGCTGATCACTGCTACACACACCACACGCTGATCACTGCTACACACACCACACGCTGATCACTGCTACACACACCACACGCTGATCACTGCTACACACACCACACGCTGATCACTGCTACACACACCACACGCTGATCACTGCTACACACACCACACGCTGATCACTGCTACACACACCACACGCTGATCACTGCTACACACACACCACACGCTGATCACTGCTACACACACCACACGCCGATCACTGCTACACACACCACACGCTGATCACTGCTACACACACCACACGCTGATCACTGCTACACACACCACACGCTGATCACTGCTACACACACCACACGCTGATCACTGCTACACACACCACACGCTGATCACTGCTACACACACCACACGCTGATCACTGCTACACACACCACACGCTGATCACTGCTACACACACCACACGCTGATCACTGCTACACACACACCCACTGCTACACACACCACACGCTGATCACTGCTACACACACCACACGCTGATCACTGCTACACACACCACACGCTGATCACTGCTACACACACACCACACGCCGATCACTGCTACACACACCACACGCCGATCACTGCTACACACACCACACGCTGATCACTGCTACACACACCACACGCCTACACACACCACACGCTGATCACTGCTACACAGACCACACGCTGATCACTGCTACACACACCACACGCTGATCACTGCTACACACACCACCACAGCTGATCACTGCTACACACACCACACGCCGATCACTGCTACACACACCACACGCTGATCACTGCTACACACACCACACGCTGATCACTGCTACACACACCACACGCTGATCACTGCTACACACACCACACGCTGATCACTGCTACACACACCACACGCTGATCACTGCTACACACACACCACACTGATCACTGCTACACACACCACACGCTGATCACTGCTACACACACCACACGCTGATCAGCTACACACACCACCTGCACTGCACACACACACGCTGATCACTGCTACACACACCACACGCTGATCACTGCTACACACACCACGCTGATCACTGCTACACACAACCACACGCCTGATCACTGCTACACACACCACAGCTGATCACTGCTACACAACACACGCTGATCACTGCTACACACACCACACGCTGATCACTGCTACACACACCACACGCTGATCACTGCTACACACACCACACGCTGATCACTGCTACACACACCACACGCTGATCACTGCTACACACACCACACGCTGATCACTGCTACACACACCACACGCTGATCACTGCTACACACACCACACGCTGATCACTGCTACACACACCACACGCTGATCACTGCTACACACACCACACGCTGATCACTGCTACACACACCACACGCTGATCACTGCTACACACACCACACGCTGATCACTGCTACACACACCACACGCTGATCACTGCTACACACACCACACGCTGATCACTGCTACACACACCACACGCTGATCACTGCTACACACACACCACACGCTGATCACTGCTACACACACCACACGCTGATCACTGCTACACACACACACACGCTGATCACTGCTACACACACCACAGCTGATCACTGCTACACACACCACACGCTGATCACTGCTACACACACCACACGCTGATCACTGCTACACACACCACACGCTGATCACTGCTACACACACCACACGCTGATCACTGCTACACACACCACACGCTGATCACTGCTACACACACCACACGCTGATCACTGCTACACACACCACACGCTGATCACTGCTACACACACCACACGCTGATCACTGCTACACACACCACACGCTGATCACTGCTACACACCACCACCACACGCTGATCACTGCTACACACACCACACGCTGATCACTGCTACACACACCACACGCTGATCACTGCTACACACACCACACGCTGATCACTGCTACACACACCACACGCTGATCACTGCTACACACACCACACGCTGATCACTGCTACACACACACCTGATCACCACACCACACGCTGATCACTGCTACACACACCACACGCCTGATCACTGCTACACACACCACACGCTGATCACTGCTACACACACCACACGCTGATCACTGCTACACACACCACACGCTGATCACTGCTACACACACCACACGCTGATCACTGCTACACACACCACACGCTGATCACTGCTACACACACCACACGCTGATCACTGCTACACACACCACACGCTGATCACTGCTACACCACACCACCTGATCACTGCTACACACACCACACGCTGATCACTGCTACACACACCACACGCTGATCACTGCTACACACACACCACACGCTGATCACTGCTACACACACCACACGCCGATCACTGCTACACACACCACACGCCTGATCACTGCTACACACACCACACGCTGATCACTGCTACACACACCACACGCTGATCACTGCTACACACACCACACGCTGATCACTGCTACACACACCACACGCTGATCACTGCTACACACACCACACGCTGATCACTGCTACACACACCACACCGTGATCACTGCTACACACACCACACGCTGATCACTGCTACACACACCACACGCTGATCACTGCTACACACACACCACACGCTGATCACTGCTACACACACCACACGCTGATCACTGCTACACACACCACACGCTGATCACTGCTACACACACCACCACCTGATCACTGCTACACACACCACACGCTGATCACTGCTACACACACCACACGCTGATCACTGCTACACACACACCACACGCTGATCACTGCTACACACACCACACGCTGATCACTGCTACACACACCACACGCTGATCACTGCTACACACACCACACGCTGATCACTGCTACACACACCACACGCTGATCACTGCTACACACACCACACTGATCACTGCTACACACACCACACGCTGATCACTGCTACACACACCACACGCTGATCACTGCTACACACACCACACGCTGATCACTGCTACACACACCACACGCTGATCACTGCTACACACACCACACGCTGATCACTGCTACACACACCACACGCTGATCACTGCTACACACCCTGCTACACACACCACACGCTGATCACTGCTACACACACCACACGCTGATCACTGCTACACACACCACACGCTGATCACTGCTACACACACACCACACGCTGATCACTGCTACACACACCACACGCTGATCACTGCTACACACACCACACGCTGATCACTGCTACACACACACACCACACGCTGATCACTGCTACACACACCACACGCTGATCACTGCTACACACACCACACGCTGATCACTGCTACACACACACCACACGCTGATCACTGCTACACACACCACACGCCTGATCACTGCTACACACACCACACGCTGATCACTGCTACACACACCACACGACACTGCTACACACCCTGCTACACACACCACACGCTGATCACTGCTACACACACCACACGCTGATCACTGCTACACACACCACACGCTGATCACTGCTACACACACACCACACGCTGATCACTGCTACACACACCACACGCTGATCACTGCTACACACACCACACGCTGATCACTGCTACACACACCACACCTGACACTGCTACACACACACTGCTACACACACCACACGCTGATCACTGCTACACACACCACACGCTGATCACTGCTACACACACCACACGCTGATCACTGCTACACACACACCACACGCTGATCACTGCTACACACACCACACGCTGATCACTGCTACACACACCACACGCTGATCACTGCTACACACACCACACACTGATCACTGCTACACACACCACTGCTACACACACCACACGCTGATCACTGCTACACACACCACACGCTGATCACTGCTACACACACCACACGCTGATCACTGCTACACACACCACACGCTGATCACTGCTACACACACCACACGCCTGATCACTGCTACACACACCACACGCTGATCACTGCTACACACACCACACGCTGATCACTGCTACACACACCACTCTACACACACCACACGCTGATCACTGCTACACACACCACACGCTGATCACTGCTACACACACCACACGCTGATCACTGCTACACACACACCACACGCTCGATCACTGCTACACACACCACACGCCGATCACTGCTACACACACCACACGCTGATCACTGCTACACACACCACACGCCTGATCACTGCTACACACACCACACGCTGATCACTGCTACACACACCACACGCTGATCACTGCTACACACACCACACGCTGATCACTGCTACACACACCACACGCTGATCACTGCTACACACACCACACGCTGATCACTGCTACACACACCACACCTGATCACTGCTACACACACACCACACGCTGATCACTGCTACACACACCACACGCTGATCACTGCTACACACACCACACCTGATCACTGCTACACACACCACACGCTGATCACTGCTACACACACCACACGCTGATCACTGCTACACACACCACACGCTGATCACTGCTACACACACACCACACGCTGATCACTGCTACACACACACCACACGCTGATCACTGCTACACACACCACACGCTGATCACTGCTACACACACCACACGCTGATCACTGCTACACACACCACACCTGATCACTGCTACACACACCACACCTGATCACTGCTACACACACCACACGCTGATCACTGCTACACACACCACACGCTGATCACTGCTACACACACACCACACGCTGATCACTGCTACACACACCACACGCTGATCACTGCTACACACACCACACGCTGATCACTGCTACACACACCACACGCTGATCACTGCTACACACACCACACGCTGATCACTGCTACACACACCACACGCTGATCACTGCTACACACACACCACACGCTGATCACTGCTACACACACCACACGCTGATCACTGCTACACACACCACACGCTGATCACTGCTACACACACCACACGCTGATCACTGCTACACACACCACACGCTGATCACTGCTACACACACCACACGCTGATCACTGCTACACACACACCACACGCTGATCACTGCTACACACACCACACGCTGATCACTGCTACACACACCACACGCTGATCACTGCTACACACACCACACGCTGATCACTGCTACACACACCACTGCTACACACACCACACGCTGATCACTGCTACACACACCACACGCTGATCACTGCTACACACACCACACGCTGATCACTGCTACACACACACCACACGCTGATCACTGCTACACACACCACACGCCTGATCACTGCTACACACACCACACGCTGATCACTGCTACACACACCACACGCTGATCACTGCTACACACACCACACGCTGATCACTGCTACACACACCACACGCTGATCACTGCTACACACACCACACGCTGATCACTGCTACACACACCACACGCTGACGCGATCACTGCTACACACACCACACGCTGATCACTGCTACACACACCACACGCTGATCACTGCTACACACACCACACGCTGATCACTGCTACACACACCACACGCTGATCACTGCTACACACACCACACGCTGATCACTGCTACACACACCACACGCTGATCACTGCTACACACACACACACGCCGATCACTGCTACACACACCACACGCTGATCACTGCTACACACACCACACGCTGATCACTGCTACACACACCACACGCTGATCACTGCTACACACACCACACGCTGATCACTGCTACACACACCACACGCTGATCACTGCTACACACACACCACACGCTGATCACTGCTACACACACCACACGCTGATCACTGCTACACACACCACACGCTGATCACTGCTACACACACACCACACGCTGATCACTGCTACACACACCACACGCCTGATCACTGCTACACACACCACACGCTGATCACTGCTACACACACCACACGCTGATCACTGCTACACACACCACACGCCGATCACTGCTACACACACACCACACGCTGATCACTGCTACACACACCACACGCCTGATCACTGCTACACACACCACACGCTCGATCACTGCTACACACACCACACGCTGATCACTGCTACACACACCACACGCTGATCACTGCTACACACACCACACGCTGATCACTGCTACACACACCACACGCTGATCACTGCTACACACACCACACGCTGATCACTGCTACACACACCACACGCTGATCACTGCTACACACACCACACGCTGATCACTGCTACACACAACCACACGCTGATCACTGCTACACACACCACACGCTGATCACTGCTACACACACCACACCTGATCACTGCTACACACACACCACACGCTGATCACTGCTACACACACCACACGCTGATCACTGCTACACACACCACACTGATCACTGCTACACACACCACACGCTGATCACTGCTACACACACCACACGCTGATCACTGCTACACACACACCACACGCTGATCACTGCTACACAACACCACACGCTGATCACTGCTACACACACCACACGCTGATCACTGCTACACACACCACACGCTGATCACTGCTACACACACCACTGCTACACACACCACACGCTGATCACTGCTACACACACCACACGCTGATCACTGCTACACACACCACACGCTGATCACTGCTACACACACACCACACGCTGATCACTGCTACACACACCACACGCTGATCACTGCTACACACACCACACGCTGATCACTGCTACACACACCACACGCTGATCACTGCTACACACACCCACTGCTACACACACCACACGCTGATCACTGCTACACACACCACACGCTGATCACTGCTACACACACCACACGCTGATCACTGCTACACACACACCACACGCTGATCACTGCTACACACACCACACGCCTGATCACTGCTACACACACCACACGCTGATCACTGCTACACACACCACACGCTGATCACTGCTACACACACCACACGCCGATCACTGCTACACACACACCACACGCTGATCACTGCTACACACACCACACGCTGATCACTGCTACACACACCACACGCTGATCACTGCTACACACACCACACGCTGATCACTGCTACACACACCACACGCTGAACGCTGACACTGCTACACACACACCACACGCTGATCACTGCTACACACACCACACGCTGATCACTGCTACACACACCACACGCTGATCACTGCTACACACACCACACGCTGATCACTGCTACACACACCTCACCTGATCACTGCTACACACACCACACGCTGATCACTGCTACACACACCACACGCTGATCACTGCTACACACACCACACGCTGATCACTGCTACACACACCACACGCTGATCACTGCTACACACACCACACGCTGATCACTGCTACACACACCACACGCTGATCACTGCTACACACACACACACGCTGATCACTGCTACACACACCACACGCTGATCACTGCTACACACACCACACGCTGATCACTGCTACAACACCACAGCTGATCACTGCTACACACACCACGCTGATCACTGCTACACACACCACACGCCTGATCACTGCTACACACACCACACGCGATCACTGCTACACACACACCACACGCTGATCACTGCTACACACACCACACGCTGATCACTGCTACACACACCACACGCTGATCACTGCTACACACACACCACACGCTGATCACTGCTACACACACCACACGCCTGATCACTGCTACACACACCACACGCTGATCACTGCTACACACACCACACGCTGATCACTGCTACACACACCACACGCTGATCACTGCTACACACACCACACGCTGATCACTGCTACACACACCACACGCTGATCACTGCTACACACACACCACACGCTGATCACTGCTACACACACACCACACGCTCGATCCACTGCTACACACACCACACGCTGATCACTGCTACACACACACCACACGCTGATCACTGCTACACACACCACACGCTGATCACTGCTACACACACCACACGCTGATCACTGCTACACACACCACACGCTGATCACTGCTACACACACCACACGCTGATCACTGCTACACACACCACACGCTGATCACTGCTACACACACCACACGCTGATCACTGCTACACACACACCACACGCTGATCACTGCTACACACACCACACGCTGATCACTGCTACACACACCACACGCTGATCACTGCTACACACACCACACGCTGATCACTGCTACACACACCACACGCTGATCACTGCTACACACACCACACGCTGATCACTGCTACACACACCACACGCTGATCACTGCTACACACACCACACGCTGATCACTGCTACACACACCACACGCTGATCACTGCTACACACACCACACGCTGATCACTGCTACACACACCACACGCTGATCACTGCTACACACACCACACGCTGATCACTGCTACACACACCCACACGCTGATCACTGCTACACACACCACACGCTGATCACTGCTACACACACCACACGCTGATCACTGCTACACACACCACACGCTGATCACTGCTACACACACCACACGCTGATCACTGCTACACACACACACGTGATCACTGCTACACACACCACACGCTATCACTGCTACACACACCACACGCTGATCACTGCTACACACACCACACGCTGATCACTGCTACACACACACCACACGCTGATCACTGCTACACACACCACACGCCGATCACTGCTACACACACCACACGCCGATCACTGCTACACACACCACACGCCTGATCACTGCTACACACACACCACACGCCTGATCACTGCTACACACACCACACGCCTGATCACTGCTACACACACCACACGCTGATCACTGCTACACACACCCACACGCTGATCACTGCTACACACACCACACGCTGATCACTGCTACACACACCACACGCCGATCACTGCTACACACACCACACGCGATCACTGCTACACACACCACACGCGATCACTGCTACACACACCACACGCTGATCACTGCTACACACACCACACGCTGATCACTGCTACACACACCACACGCTGATCACTGCTACACACACCACACGCTGATCACTGCTACACACACCACACGCTGATCACTGCTACACACACCACACGCTGATCACTGCTACACACACCACACGCTGATCACTGCTACACACACCACACGCTGATCACTGCTACACACACCACACGCTGATCACTGCTACACACACCACACGCTGATCACTGCTACACACACCACGCCTGATCACTGCTACACACACCACACGCTGATCACTGCTACACACACCACACGCTGATCACTGCTACACACACCACACGCTGATCACTGCTACACCACACCACACGCTGATCACTGCTACACACACCACACGCTGATCACTGCTACACACACCACACGCTGATCACTGCTACACACACCACACGCTGATCACTGCTACACACACCACACGCTGATCACTGCTACACACACCACACGCTGATCACTGCTACACACACCACACGCTGATCACTGCTACACACACCACACGCGATCACTGCTACACACACCACACGCCGATCACTGCTACACACACCACACGCTGATCACTGCTACACACACCACACGCCTGATCACTGCTACACACACCACACGC
>JAUIMM010002262.1:0-83473 GCA_031769625.1 Taudactylus pleione | reverse complement strand
TGCGATGTGGGACCATGCAAAGGCCTAACTAAAGTCTAGATATGTTACATCTACGCCCCTTCCCTCCTGATCTATTGCTTTAGTCACCCAGTCAAAAATGCCAATAAGATTTGTATGACATCTGTCGATGGTGTTACATGTTATCTGTTAATATCCTTGTATCCATCTCATTATTATGTATGTCCTTGTATCCATCTCATTATTATGTATGTCCTTGTATCTATCTCATTATTATGTATACTACCGTTCAAAAGTTTGGGGTCACCCAGACAATCTTTCGTGTTTTACACGAAAACTGACTTTTATTTATCGAATGAGTTGCAAAATCAAGACATTGGCAAGGTTAGAAATAATGATTTTTATTCGAAATAATAATTTTGTCCTTCAAACTTTGCTTTCGTCAAAGAATGCTCCTTTTGCAGCAATTACAGCATGGCAGACCTTTGGCATTCTAGCTGTAAATTTGTTGAGGTAATCTGAAGAAATTTCACCCCACGCTTCCTGAAGCACCTCCCACACGTTTGATTGGCTTGATGGGCACTTCTTGCATACTATACGGTCAAGCTGCTCCCACAACAGCTCAATGGGGTTGAGATCTGGTGACTGCTCTGGCCACTCCATTACAGACAGAATACCAGCTACTTGCTTCTTCCCTAAATAGTTCTTGCGTAATTTGGAGGTGTGATTTGGGTCATTGTCCTGTTGGAGGTGGAAATTGGCTCTAAACAAGCGCTGTCCACAGGGTATGGCATGGCATTGCAAAACGGAGTGATAGCCTTCCTTATTCAAAATCAATTTTACCTTGTACATATCTCCCACTTTACCAGCACCAAAGCAGCCCCAGACCATGACATTACCTCCACCATGCTTGACAGATGGCGTCAGGCACTCTTGAAGAATCTTTTCACTTGTTCTGCGTCTCACAAATGTTCTTCTATGAGATCCAAACACCTCAAACTTCTATTCGTCTGTCCATAACACTTTTTTCCAATTTTCCTCTGTCCAATGTCTGTGTTATTATTTTGCCCATTTTAATCTTTTTTCCTTGTATTGGCCAGTCTCAGATATAGCTTTTTCTTTGCTACTCTGCCTAGAAGGCCAGCATCCCGGAGTAGCCTCTTCACTGTAGACATTGACACTGGCGTTGTGCAGGTACCATTTAATGAACTTGCCAGTTGAGGACTTGTGTGGCGTCTATTTCTCAAACTAGAGACTCTAATGTACTTGTCTTCTTGCACAGTTGTGCATCGGGGCCTCCCACTTCTGTTTTTATTCTGGTTAGAGCCTGTTTGTGCTGTTCTCTGTAGGGAGTAGTACACACCGTTGCAGGAAATGTTTAGTGTCTTGGCAATCTCTCACATGGAAGAGCCTTCATTTCTAAGAACAAGAATAGACTGTCGAGTTTCACATGAAAGTTCACTTTTTCTGGCCATTTGGAGAGTATAATCGAACCCACAAATGAGATGCTCCAGACAAACTAGCACAAAGGAAGGCCAGTTTTATAGCTTCTCTAATGAGCAAACCAGTTTTCAGCTGTGCTAACATAATTGCACAAGGGTTTTCTAATCATCCAGTAGTCTTCTAACGCACTTAGCAAACACAATGTACCATTAGAACACTGGAGTGATGGTTGCTGGAAATGGGCCTCTATACACCTATGTAGATATTCCTTTAAAAACCAGAAGTTTGCAGCTAGTATACTCATTTACCACATTAACAATGTATAGAGTGTATTTCTGACTCATTTAATGATATCTTCATTGAAAAAAAACAGTGCTTTTCTTTCAAAAATATGGACATTTCTAAGTGACCCTGAACTTTTGAACGGTAGTGTATGTCCTTGTATCTATCTCATTATTATGTATGTCCTTGTATCTATCTCATTATTATGTATGTCCTTGTATCTATCTCATTATTATGTATGTCCTTGTATCTATCTCATTATTATGTATGTCCTTGTATCTATCTCATTATTATGTATGTCCTTGTATCTATCTCATTATTATGTATGTCCTTGTATCTATCTCATTATTATGTATGTCCTTGTATCTATCTCATTATTATGTATGTCCTTGTATCTATCTCATTATTATGTATGTCCTTGTATCTGTCTCATTATTATGTATGTCCTTGTATCTATCTCATTATTATGTATGTCCTTGTATCTATCTCATTATTATGTATGTCCTTGTATCTATCTCATTATTATGTATGTCCTTGTATCTATCTCATTATTATGTATGTCCTTGTATCTATCTCATTATTATGTATGTCCTTGTATCTATCTCATTATTATGTATGTCCTTGTATCTGTCTCATTATTATGTATGTCCTTGTATCTATCTCATTATTATGTATGTCCTTGTATCTGTCTCATTATTATGTATGTCCTTGTATCTGTCTCATTATTATGTATGTCCTTGTATCTGTCTCATTATTATGTATGTCCTTGTATCTGTCTCATTATTATGTATGTCCTTGTATCTGTCTCATTATTATGTATGTCCTTGTATCTGTCTCATTATTATGTATGTCCTTGTATCTATCTCATTATTATGTATGTCCTTGTATCTATCTCATTATTATGTATGTCCTTGTATCTGTCTCATTATTATGTATGTCCTTGTATCTGTCTCATTATTATGTATGTCCTTGTATCTGTCTCATTATTATGTATGTCCTTGTATCTGTCTCATTATTATGTATGTCCTTGTATCTGTCTCATTATTATGTATGTCCTTGTATCTATCTCATTATTATGTATGTCCTTGTATCTGTCTCATTATTATGTATGTCCTTGTATCTATCTCATTATTATGTATGTCCTTGTATCTGTCTCATTATTATGTATGTCCTTGTATCTATCTCATTATTATGTATGTCCTTGTATCTGTCTCATTATTATGTATGTCCTTGTATCTATCTCATTATTATGTATGTCCTTGTATCTGTCTCATTATTATGTATGTCCTTGTATCTGTCTCATTATTATGTATGTCCTTGTATCTGTCTCATTATTATGTATGTCCTTGTATCTATCTCATTATTATGTATGTCCTTGTATCTGTCTCATTATTATGTATGTCCTTGTATCTATCTCATTATTATGTATGTCCTTGTATCTGTCTCATTATTATGTATGTCCTTGTATCTATCTCATTATTATGTATGTCCTTGTATCCGTCTCATTATTATGTATGTCCTTGTATCTATCTCATTATTATGTATGTCCTTGTATCTGTCTCATTATTATGTATGTCCTTGTATCTATCTCATTATTATGTATGTCCTTGTATCTATCTCATTATTATGTATGTCCTTGTATCCGTCTCATTATTATGTATGTCCTTGTATCTGTCTCATTATTATGTATGTCCTTGTATCCGTCTCATTATTATGTATGTCCTTGTATCTGTCTCATTATTATGTATGTCCTTGTATCTGTCTCATTATTATGTATGTCCTTGTATCCGTCTCATTATTATGTATGTCCTTGTATCTGTCTCATTATTATGTATGTCCTTGTATCTATCTCATTATTATGTATGTCCTTGTATCTATCTCATTATTATGTATGTCCTTGTATCTGTCTCATTATTATGTATGTCCTTGTATCTATCTCATTATTATGTATGCCCTTGTATCTTATAGATTGTAAGCTTGCGAGCAGGGCCTTCCTACATATATATCTGTCTGTTATTACCCAGTTTTGTTCTAGTAATGTTCCAATTGTAAAGTGCAATGGAATATGCTGCGCTATATAAGAAACTGTTAATAAATAAATAAATAAATTGTATCTGTCTCATTATTATGTATGTCCTTGTATCCGTCTCATTATTATGTATGTCCTTGTATCTATCTCATTATTATGTATGTCCTTGTATCTATCTCATTATTATGTATGTCCTTGTATCTATCTCATTATTATGTATGTCCTTGTATCTGTCTCATTATTATGTATGTCCTTGTATCTGTCTCATTATTATGTATGTCCTTGTATCTATCTCATTATTATGTATGTCCTTGTATCTATCTCATTATTATGTATGTCCTTGTATCTATCTCATTATTATGTATGTCCTTGTATCTATCTCATTATTATGTATGTCCTTGTATCTATCTCATTATTATGTATGTCCTTGTATCTGTCTCATTATTATGTATGTCCTTGTATCTATCTCATTATTATGTATGTCCTTGTATCTATCTCATTATTATGTATGTCCTTGTATCTATCTCATTATTATGTATGTCCTTGTATCTGTCTCATTATTATGTATGTCCTTGTATCTGTCTCATTATTATGTATGTCCTTGTATCTGTCTCATTATTATGTATGTCCTTGTATCTATCTCATTATTATGTATGTCCTTGTATCTATCTCATTATTATGTATGTCCTTGTATCTATCTCATTATTATGTATGTCCTTGTATCTGTCTCATTATTATGTATGTCCTTGTATCTGTCTCATTATTATGTATGTCCTTGTATCTGTCTCATTATTATGTATGTCCTTGTATCTATCTCATTATTATGTATGTCCTTGTATCTATCTCATTATTATGTATGTCCTTGTATCTATCTCATTATTATGTATGTCCTTGTATCTATCTCATTATTATGTATGTCCTTGTATCTATCTCATTATTATGTATGTCCTTGTATCTGTCTCATTATTATGTATGTCCTTGTATCTGTCTCATTATTATGTATGTCCTTGCAACTTAACTGTGGCCACTTCCTATCTCTTTCTGTAGTGAATACTGAGCAAAAATAATTATTCTGATGATCTGGTCTCCCTCCACTAGTCTATCACTGTCTGTTTTAGGTATTATAATTCCTGATGAACTCCTGCACTGTCAAAGTGTCCTTCACCAATACCTCTTTTCCCGGTACACACACTTGTTCATAGGTACTTTTCTGCCACCTGGATTTTGCACTTAAAGTAATAACAGTGCAGGAAGCATCAAATTATAGACATAGGAATGTGACACTCTAAGAAATTATATAGGGAACTACACCTAGATTCTCAGGAGGTCTCCCATCCAGGAATAAACCCAAGACCTTCCTGCTTAACTTCCCAGCCTAGACAGAAGAAGTCTGTCTAAAACTAATTGATGTAGTTATCCAATAACACTCCTAATAAGTGATTACCAGAATTCTCTCCTACAGTTAACATCACTGTAAGCTAGTAACAAACAAGGGTTCAATGTAGCTACTTAATGTAAAGCAGTTAACAAAAGGGTATGACGTTATATTTTCCCTACATTAGTAATATATACAATCTTAAACAATAGTAACAATTCCAGAATGATAGTTCAACAAACATGATACATTGCAAAACTCAGCCATTTCTTTAGATATACAGCAAACTGCAGGATACAACATTTCAGAACACAAGGACTATCCAGAGTAGTATATAAGCCAGGTGTACATCTGGTAACAATAATATGTAATACAATGTATCCAGGATACTTAGCAGATGAAGAAACCAGCAATCCTGGCAGCTTGCACACAGCTAGAACTAGGAACCAGGCAAGACATGGGATCCTGTGGGAGCCAGAACAAAACAACCCACACAGGCCCAAGAGCCAGCTCCTGATTAAAACTGCTTGCAAAACAAACACAGTTGACCAGGCCAACATCCGGGCTATCATCAAACAGCCGAACAAGTCAACAAACATTACATGATTCAAGCTAGACTTGACCAGCTGTGTACAGATATAACATTACCCCCCCCCCCCTCAAGGAGGGGGTCAAGGGACCCCCATAACAGAGTTTATCATGAAATTTCAATGAAAGCTTCTTTTCAAAGTTTCTGCATGAAAATCTCTACCAGCCACCCAGGAACATTCCTCAGTTCCATACCCCCTTCCAATGTACCAGGTAATACACCTGTCTTCGCGTAATCTTAGAATCAAGAACCCTATCAACTACAAATTCCTGATGACCATCCACCAGTCCTGGGTTGGTTTTCTGGTAGGCCTAACTGGAAAAGTTCTTGATCTGAAAGCAGGTTTAAACAAAGAACAATGAAATGAGCTAAACATTTTCAAAGAGGGTGGTAATGTCACACAAAAAATACAGCATTTATTTTACTGCAAATTCTAAATAGTCCAATATATCTAGCCAAACCACAAATTTCATTAGGGGTATCATCCTGAGGTAAAGTATAGTTAATGCAAATGCTTTGGGACCATAATTGCAAAGAAAAATAGGGAAATCCCAGAAGCATTATTATATGCAAATTCTGCCCAGGGTAACAGACCAGACCAATCCTTCTGCTGCTGACCCACATGTAGTCTTAAGAACTGTTCCAAAATCTGGTTAATTCTTTCTATCCATTCATCTGGGGATGGTAGGCAGTAATAAAACTCAACTCCAGCCCATCAACAGGCAAAACGACCTCCAAATTGTGACCCTCTGTTAGACATATTACTGGGTATACCATATGTAAGGACATGAGATATGTAATAAAAATGTATTTGCGGCATCTCAGTCCCTGTAGCGATTAATGACCTTTTTAGCCCTTTGTGTTCCCCTACCCATCCGCTAGTGTATGTATGTTCACCCACAGGACAAAAGACCTTATGTTTAGCCTTGTCCATATATCTTTTATTCATAACCAGTAGAGCAATGTAACACCTCACAGAACAAAAGACCGTGTGAGTTAATTTCCACCTCCACAGGGGACACTCTGGACGTACACCTCCTTCTATTTACCTGCCTTTTGTGTCTCACTGGAGTCTGGCAGACTGAACGGAGCCAACCCAGCAGGTGTTCGTCATGGAAGTAATATCTGGGGGAGGTAGGAGATAAGAAACCCACAACAATCAGGGAATGGTGCAACTCCCCTGCGTGGTCACAAGAACCGTGGGAAATTGGAAGCTTTCAAAAGAGGTCACCGAAGGCAGCTCCGGATGTTAGTCACTGACCTTGGCTAAGAAGGGACTTGCTGCCAAGATGGTTAGTGGAACGCATCGCCAGTCCTGTGTGGACATATACATTTGGAAATTCTTTATCACTGCTGTGTGATCTGTGATAGTTTCTACTTTCTACTGGAAACGCTTGGGTGGACTCACTATTCATTGCTGCATGATCGGTGATAGTTTTGACTGGGTCGTTTCCTGGAAATGCTGGGGTGGACAAATACGCTATTACCACTGTGTGGATTGGGTAATAGTTTCTCCTGTGGGACTGTGCATCTCTAGCTATTTAATGGAATTGTTCTGGGACTTTATACGCTGCTGTGACTGGCCCTATCTGGACTGCTACCTGCAAATTGTCTGTTCACTGTATTTACCTCTTGTCCTTATATATTATCTATTTCTGTGTGCTGTGGAAAAATAAAGCATCACTTTGGTTTCATCTGCTCGGTGTCTGGGTGATTGGGAGAACACCATATCCTCACATTTGGTGGCAGCAACAGTGGGATCATTCAGACATCAGCTTTCGTGCATAAAGTCATAAAATACAGCAGGGAATGGATCCAGCACCACTATGCTACCGATACCTCAAGAAGGGTCAACTGCAAGATCTCTGCCTAACAAAACAGATTGAGTTTTATGCACAGGACACCAGAGAAATATTAATGGCAAAACTAGCCCAGTGGGACTAAGATCATCCAGAGGAGGAGAACGATTAGGACGACGTACCGGAGCTGACCGAGAGTTGGGGATCAAATGCGACAACTGCTTCCAGGGCAATGCCTACCATTGGAGGGGCAGATCAGTTGCGGGAGTTGCTGGCAGGGCTTGGACAAGGACATCCCGCCTTTTGATGAGGCCAGCTCAGATATTAATAACCATTTGCAGACGTTTGAATCAATGATGACTATGCATAGGATTGAGGCAGCAGAGTGGCCTCGATATTTGTTAACCAGTCTGAGAGGATGGGCGCTGGACGCGTGCCATGCTTTGAGTTCAGAACAGACACTGACCTATGAGGAGATCCGGAGGGTGCTGCTTGCCAGAAATGTGGTAACTGCTGAATCCTACCGCACCAAGGGCCTGATTCAGACACGGTCGCTATGAGCGTACGCTCGCATGATGCGTATGCAAATATTTGAAAGTGACGTGGAGGGGAGCGATCGCTCGCCAAGGCATAAGCATGCCCATCGTACCTGTACGAGCGTTCATTTTGTGTATGCAGAGACCCCCACTGCCCCACGTCATCTCCTGGAAGTTTATGAAACCATTGGTACATTGACCACTATCGGATGTGAATGCAGTGCTTGTGGTATCTTTTTTTTTTTTTTTTTATTAAACCGCAAGCATTGCGAGGAAAACAGAGGAAAAACATGGCTGGTGACGTGTACTATGATGCTGCCTGTTAATTATGCATGCCTCTAAAATGGCATTGAAACAATCGGGCACGCCTGCGTTTGCATCTCCAACCCCCCGTTTTTACTAGACTGCCCCTGTCACCACCCACATGTTGTTATCCTGGAACAGTTGCTTAACAAGATGCCCCCAGAAATTAGAGAGTGGGTGGCGGATCGGAACCCCAACACTCCAGAGAAAGCAGCACACCTAGCCGACGAGTTCACAACTAACAGGACCCAGTGGAGAGGAGCCAACCCGGTAGAGAGGTCAGCCCCCCGACGGCCCCAACAAGACCAGAATCCCTACCTGGCAACCCAGCACACGGCCCCACTACACACCCCAGCTCCGCAAACAGCCAATGCAAGACTGCGGGGCCCAGCACTTCCCGAGCCTCAGCGGTGCTTCAACTGTCGCCAGGCATGTGCAACTAGACTGTCTGTGGAGAAGAGGACCATTTCTGGGTTCCCGATCAGCTGTGCCCTCAGTAGCTGTGTGCCAGGAAACGACATTTGAATGTGGGGAGGGGAACTGCGTTCCTGATGCGCCAGAGTCAGAGGAAGTAGCATACCAAGTAGAGATGGTAGCAGCTATTGGGAAAGCTATCTCGGATAACATGAAGGCCCACCTACAGCCTGTTAAAGTCAATGGGCCGGAACTGCAAGGATTGGGAGACTCCGGGGCCTCCATCACTCTGGTCCGACCGGAGTTAATCCCTCCCTGCCAACTATTGGACAAATGGAAAATTAAAATCTCCATGGCAGATCACCGTTATCCCCATGGCCTGGGTACACTTGGAAGGGGCCTGGACTCAGGGGAAGTGGAGGTGGGACTTTTGGGTGGGTCACCCACCCATGTTATTCTGGGAAATGATCTGGGCAGTGGATTGGCTAGTTATTTTGTTGGAGCTATCACTCGGAGCCAAGAACAGTCATTGGCGACAGCACCAGAGGACCCTCTCAGGCCAGCATCGGGGGTCTCCATGAGATCAATGGCCACAACCCCTGACCTGTCACCATTGAATAACACTGAACCAGACTTGTTTGACTGTAATGGGAATCTGGGGAAGGTAGATAGGGCAGCATTTAGGGAAGCCCAATGGACAGACCCTTCCCTAGCTAGCCTTACTTAGTGCGGTACAACGGGCAGATTGGGGACCTCAGGGGGATCGCATCCAGTGGGAGGAGGGGAGACTGTACACGGTGCCTGCAAAAGCAGACCCCTTAGAGCCCGAAGTCCTAAGGAAACAGTTGATTGTTCCCCAGCGGTGCCGTACCCGGTTGCTAGGACTTGCCGATGACACTCCCTTAGCAGGCCACTTAGGGTCCGTAAAACCCGTGCCCAGCTGTTACGGCACTACTTCTGGCCCGGAATAAGCTAGGTGGTAAAACGGTATAGGGAATCCTGTGAGGTATGTCAACGCCTCAGGGGGCCCCACGTTGAGCTCCCCTACAACTGTTGCCTGTCATAAGTGAGCCATTTAAGAGAGTGGCCATGGATATTGTTGGGCCTTCTAAGAAGCCGAGCCGAACAGGTAAGAAATACAAACTGACCGTAGTTGACTACATGACTAGATACCCTCAGGCAGTGGCCCTGGCTTCCATAGATGCTGAGCATATTGCCCAGGCTCTCATGGATATCTTTAGCCGTGTAGGATTTCCCCAAGAAGTAGTTACCGATCAGGGTTCACAATTTCAAGGGGACTTGCTGCAAACAGAATGGGATAATTTGGGGTCCATTCCTTCTGCACGACGGCCTACCATCCCCAGACGAATGGGCTCTGCGAGAGGTTTAATGGAAAATGGGAGAAGTCATTGCGGTAGCTGCTATTCGCGTACCGCGAAGTGCCGCAAGTTTCCACAGGAGACTCTCCTTTATAGTTATTATATGCACTAAGGGTACGAGGGCCTCTTGACCAAGTCCGGGAAAGCTGGGAAGGGACATTCCAGGAACCTGAGATTCCCGTCCTGGAGTACATGGTCCAAATGAGGGAGAGATTGCAGCGTTTGATGCAGCTTGCACATGACCACATGCTGGGAGCACAAGAATTGCAGTGCCAGTACTACAACCAGCAGGTGCATGAAAGGGAGCTAGACGTTGGGCAGAAAGTAATGGTGCTAGTACCTGGCCGAAAGCAGAAGTTACAGGCAACGTGGGTAGGGCCCTATATCATCATGGGTCGTCGGGGCCAGGTAGATTATATTTTAGCCCTAGGTCCAACAGGGAAGTGGCTCGGTACTTGCCACATAAATAGGTTAAAGGAGTATGTCACTAGGGAAATAGGGGCTGTGGCAATCTGCTGCCCACCTATGGATGACCCAGAGACTGACCCTATCCCTGACATTTTAGCAGCAGCCAAAAAGGCTCTAGGGGTAGAGGCAGTGCCCATAGGCTCACAGTTAACAGAAACCCAGGCCAGACAGATGAGGGAGGTGTTGGGGGTAGAGAGATTTCAATTCACCAGCAGACCAGGGCGCACCCATATAGTGGCCCATCATATCGATACTGGGGAGGCTCGGCCCCTTAGGCAACCTGCATATCGGGTGAGTCCCGAGGTGCTGGACATGATAAAAGAGGTTGATGAAATGCTGGCACTTGGGGTCATTGTACCATCCAATAGTCCCTGGGCTGCCAGTGTAGTCTTAGTGCCTAAGAAGGATGGGAGCACCCGCTTCTGCATGGACTATAGGAAGCTGAATGAGGTGACTGTGACGGATGCATACCCCAAGCTCCGGGTTGATGAGTTGCTAGGCAGGTTTGGGTCGGCTCGCTATCCACTGTGGACTTTAGTAAGGGGTACTGGCAGATACCTCTTACCAGGGAGGCATAGGAGAGGTCTGCATTCAACACCCCATTTGGGCCACTTGAATTCGCAGCCATGCTCTTTGGTATGAAGAATACCCCAGCCATCTTTCAGCGTACAGTAGATCACGTGCTGACAGGGTGTCAGGAGTTCACCCAGGCATACCTGGATGACATAGCCATTTTTAGTGAGACCTGGGAGGAACATATGCAGCATGTTGCCCAGGTGCTAGCCCGGATTAGCCAGGCAGGGTTGAATATCAGACCGGACAAATGTTAGATGGAGATGGCAGAGGCGTTGTATCTCGGGCACAGGGTTGGTGGAGACCAGATTCGTCCAGAGCCAGCCAAAATTGAGGCCATCTTGATGTGGCCTCACCCCACTAACCAAAAACAGGTACGTGCATTCTTTGGGACGGCAGGGTACTATCGTAAGTTTGTGCCCCAGTACAGCACCATTTCCAAGCCATTAACTGACCTGATGACCAAAAAGTACACCCGATAAATTGACTGGACCCCTGAGTGTGAACGGGCTTTTTCCCAGCTTAAGGAAATTTTGTCCCAGTCCCCAGTATTAGCAACCCCCGACTTTCGCAAGCGGTTCATTGTGCAAACCGATGCCTCAGGTTATGGAATAGGAGCTGTGTTGAGCCAAGTAGGGGAAGATGGATGTGAACACCCAGTGGTCTTTCTCTTGTGGAAGCTTATTGACCGTGAGGTAGCCTACGCCACTATTGAAGAGGAGTTTCTGGCTATAGTCTTGTCCCCATAAGAAGCTGCAGCCATATGTGTATGGGCGCGAGTTCTCGGTGGTCACAGATCGTAACCACCTTAGTTTGCTACAACGTACCGCAGGAGACAATGGACGCTTGCTAAGATGGAGTTTGGCCCTGCAACTGTACAACTTCTCTATTTCCCACAAAAAAAGTAAAGAGATCACAGAAACACGGATGGCTTGTCCTGTCGGCAGGAACCAGACCCAGTTCTACGCAACACAGGAAAACCCATCACCGCCTCGCCCAGTCAGTAATGGTTCCGAATCCGCCCTGGGACAAGGCCTAAAAAGTGAGGGAGGAATGTAAGGACATGAGATATGTGTTAAAAATGTATTTGCAGCATCTCAGCCCCTGCAGCGATTAATGAACTTTTTTAGCCCTTTGTGTTCCCCTAACCGTCTGCTAGTGTATGTACAGAACAAAAGACCTTATGTTTAGCCTTGTCCATATGTCTGTTTTATTCATAACCAGTAGAGCAATGTAACACCTCACAGAACAAAAGACCTCATGAGTTAATTTCCACCTCCACAGGGGTCACTTCGGACGTACACCTCCTTCCATTTGCCTGCCTTTTGTGCCTCACTGGAGTCTGGCAGACAACATGGAGCAAACCCAGCAGGTGTTAGTCAGGGAAGTAATATCTGGTGGAGGTAGGAGATAAGAGACCCACCCCAATCAGGGACCGGTGCAACTCCCCTGAGTGGTCACAAGGACCATGGGAAATTGTAAGCTTTTAAAAGAGGTCACTGAAGGCAGCTCCGGATGTTAAGACCATCGGGCTTGTGACGAGACCCTTGTGGTCTCGTTCATCGCAAGCCCCAGAGAGCTTGGTTAAGGCTTATAGTGCTCTATATCCTACCATTCCTTTGTGTTTGTGTAGTTGATCTACAGTCGATTGTAATTATATTACATATGCATTGTATGTGACTGTAATTATATTACATATGCATTGTATGTGACTAATTATATTACATATGCATTGTACGTGACAGTAATTATATTACATATGCATTGTACGTGACTGTAATTATAATACATATGCATTGTATGTGACTGTAATTATATTACATATGCGTTGTATGTGACTGTAATTATATTACATATGCATTGTATGTGACTGTAATTATATTACATATGCAGTGTATATGACTGTAATTATATTACATATGCAGTGTATGTGACTGTAATTATATTACATATGCATTGTATGTGACTAATTATATTACATATGCATTGTACGTGACAGTAATTATATTACATATGCATTGTATGTGACTGTAATTATATTACATATGCATTGTATGTGACTGTAATTATATTACATATGCGTTGTATGTGACTGTAATTATATTACATATGCGTTGTATGTGACTGTAATTATATTACATATGCATTGTATGTGACTGTTTTCTAGCTGCTGTTTGAGTTTTATTTCTGTCTCTCAATTATAACTATCACCATTTTTCTCTGACTACTTGACATTTATTAAGATTGTGTGAAGGCTGTCACATAACATTGCGATTATTACCTTTATTGAACATGTCAAAAAGATAAAGGGAAACAGGAGGAGGGGCCGTCTGTGCTGGTTCCATGTAAGTCATGTATGACCTGTGTGTCCACGCAGGATGTAACGGATGGTTTGTGTGTTGTCTAATTTAAAGAGCCACCTTACCAGTCCGCTTTACCTGTATCTGGACAAGAACCATTTTGGGTCTCTCTTTTTTTTTTTTTTGTCCCAGGTAATGAAGCAGGTTGTGGATCCATATGGCTGCTCCTATGATGCCTCCTTGGATGGGGTGTACACAGTATGCTATGTTTGCACCTCCTATGCATCCTTCCTGGAAGGATGTTTATGGCCATTCTAGTCAGAGTATGGCCCCATCTAAGGTTTTTAACAGACTGGTAGTTACTAAGGCGCAAGTTATCTTTTTATCAGTTTGCCCAACATATGGATTCAGACGCATCATCAGAGGAATCGGATGATGCACAGGGTTCCTCTCCAGGGTCTACCTCGGGGGAGGAGGATTATTTGTCTACAGTGGATGTTCCTTCTTTGGTGAGAGCAGTTAAATCAATCCTAGATATTCAGGATGATGAACCTGCTCATAGTAAGAAGGCTCCAATGTTTAGTCACCACCGAAAGGTGTCCAAAACAGAGTTTTCTGTATCTGGACAGCTCACCGAGCTTATGGATATGGCATGGGATAACCCGGACAAACTATTTTATGTGAATAAAAGAATAACATCGTTGTACCCTTTTCCTGCTTCTGTATTTACTGAAAGTGAGAGCTACCTCCTACTGTGAATGCTCATGTAACGCATTTAATCAGAAATGCTACATTGCCTATTCTGTCGGCATCTTCCCTGAAGGATTCCACACAGAGAAAAATTGAAGCCTGTTTTAAGGGAATATTTTCATCATCTGGAGCTGTTACTCGTCCAGCTATGGCTGGAGCCTGGGTAGTCAAAACTGTTGAAGAATGGAAGGGGGCATTGGAAGACTCTCTACCAAATGCTACCAGAGAACAGATGATGTATATCTACCACATACAGTAAACCGCTTCCTATCCTGGAGGTGGTGCAGTAGATGCTGGAATCTTAAGGTGCCCACACACATACCGATGTGCTCACAATCCGATTTCTTGCCCAATTTCCTCATGAACTTTCATGGGAGCTCCCTTGCCGTCGTGATCACGATTTTGCCAAAAAATCACCCAATCTGTTTTACGATCTATCGGATCGTACCCATCGTGAGATTGGCCATAACAAATTGTGAGTTAAAAAAAAACAACAAAAAAACAGGCTCTTGACTATTGGTGGGAAATTGAAATAGTCATAACAATGGGAGGGGCTATCTAGGGAGTATAAAACAGGCACCCTAAACTCTGTGTACATTCTGCTCTGCTACTAGATGAGGCTAGGTGTATTCCTGCTGAATCCTGTACATTGTACTGTGCTCTGCTACTAGATGAGGCTAGGTGTATTCCTGCTGCTACTAGATGAGGCTAGGTGTATTCCTGCTGCTACTAGATGAGGCTAGGTGTATTCCTGCTGCTACTAGATGAGGCTAGGTGTATTCCTGCTGCTACTAGATGAGGCTAGGTGTATTCCTGCTGCTACTAGATGAGGCTAGGTGTATTCCTGCTGCTACTAGATGAGGCTAGGTGTATTCCTGCTGCTACTAGATGAGGCTAGGTGTATTCCTGCTGCTACTAGATGAGGCTAGGTGTATTCCTGCTGCTACTAGATGAGGCTAGGTGTATTCCTGCTGCTACTAGATGAGGCTAGGTGTATTCCTGCTGCTACTAGATGAGGCTAGGTGTATTCCTGCTGCTACTAGATGAGGCTAGGTGTATTCCTGCTGAATCCTGTACATTGCTACTGTGGTCTGCTACTAGATGAGGCTAGGTGTATTCCTGCTGCTACTAGATGAGGCTAGGTGTATTCCTGCTGCTACTAGATGAGGCTAGGTGTATTCCTGCTGAATCCTGTACATTGCTATTGTGCTCTTTGTATTTGGCTTGCCTTATACAAAGTTTATTCTACCTGCAAGTGTGTGCTACCTACCTGCATTCTATCCTGTTCCTGAATTCTGTACTGATGCGTCCCTATCCGTATAGAGTGTTGGTCGCTGAAGCTGGGGTCCGGGAGATTAGGAAGAGGGCCCAGCAAAGAAGGAGGAGAGCATGCTGGACTAAGGAGTGTCTTCTACAAAGGGATACCCGCTCTCATGTCCCTGCTGATGGAGATCAAGGAGAACAACCCGGACGACTATCGTAACTACCTGCGCATGGATGATGCCACCTTTCAGGAATTGCTGCATCTGGTGACCCCCCACATCCAGAGACAGGACATAAGGTGGCGGAGGGCAATCCCTGCTGAAGACAGACTGGTGGCTACCCTGAGGTATCTGGCTACAGGAAGGTCACATGAAGACCTGAAGTTTGGGGCCCTCATCTCACCTCAGTGCTTGGGCGTCATCATTCCGGAGACCTGCAAGGCCATCGTTAATGTGCTGCAGTAACAGTATTGCAAGGTAAGAAAAAAACACCACACATTGGTTCCTTGTTTAAAGAAAAAAAAAAATATGTTTTTCTCAAATAGTGTTTTAATTTGAGTTTTTAACTGTGCCAATAAGGCAGAAAACAGTCCTGTATAGCAGCCATTTTGTTTAAACAACACTACATAGTAGTAATGTTTTTTTAAACATTCGAACCATACACAGCCACTGTGGCAAAAAACCACTTGCACACTATGAGAGGTATTCAATATGGGAGCGAAAAGTACGTGCTGGACTTTTCGCTCCACATCGGAGATTTTTCTGGGATAAAATATCGGGCGCGCGCCCGCTTTATCCCCGTATTCAAAATAAAATCTACGAAAACGGGACCTGGCGAAGTGGAATTTGCAATAAACTACGCAATTTTCCTGGAAAAAATTGTAGGACCCCCCTAAAGCTGTAAAAACATGGGGGATCACTATGGGTACCCCCCGTTTTAGCCTTCAAATGAAAGTCGGGGATTTAAATAGCTGTGCCAGGTGCTTTTTTCCCGACATTGAAGAAGTGATGCAGAAGAGCACTAGCTTATTTTTATGTCCCTAAAGTTATTTTTTTTAAATTCTGCAACTGTGCACCTGCCGCTAATAATCTATTCTAGAATACACCTGCTGCTAATAATATATTCTAGAATACACCTGCCGCTAATAATCTATTCTAGAATACACCTGCCGCTAATAATCTATTCTAGAATACACCTGCCGCTAATAATCTATTCTAGAATACACCTGCCGCTAATAATCTATTCTAGAATACACCTGCCGCTAATAATCTATTCTAGAATACACCTGCCGCTAATAATCTATTCTAGAATACACCTGCCGCTAATAATCTATTCTAGAATACACCTGCCGCTAATAATCTATTCTAGAATACACCTGCCGCTAATAATCTATTCTAGAATACACCTGCCGCTAATAATCTATTCTAGAATACACCTGCCGCTATAAATCTATTCTAGAATACATCTGCCGCTATAAATCTATTCTAGAATACACCTGCCGCTAATAATCTATTCTAGAATACACCTGCCGCTAATAATCTATTCTAGAATACACCTGCCGCTAATAATCTATTCTAGAATACACCTGCCGCTATAAATCTATTCTAGAATACACCTGCCGCTATAAATCTATTCTAGAATACACCTGCCGCTATAAATCTATTCTAGAATACACCTGCCGCTAATAATCTATTCTAGAATACACCTGCCGCTAATAATCTATTCTAGAATACACCTGCCGCTATAAATCTATTCTAGAATACACCTGCCGCTATAAATCTATTCTAGAATACACCTGCCGCTATAAATCTATTCTAGAATACACCTGCCGCTAATAATCTATTCTAGAATACACCTGCCGCTAATAGACTATTCTAGAATATACCTGCCGCTAATAATCTATTCTAGAATACACCTGCCGCTAATAATCTATTCTAGAATACACCTGCCGCTAATAATCTATTCTAGAACACACCTGCCGCTAATAATCTATTCTAGAATACACCTGCCGCTAATAGCCTATTCTAGAATACACCTGCCGCTAATAGCCTATTCTAGAATACACCTGCCGCTAATAATCTATTCTAGAATACACCTGCCGCTAATAATCTATTCTAGAATACACCTGCCGCTAATAATCTATTCTAGAATACACCTGCCGCTAATAGCCTATTCTAGAATACACCTGCCGCTAATAGCCTATTCTAGAATACACCTGCCGCTAATAGCCTATTCTAGAATACACCTGCCGCTAATAACCTATTCTAGAATACACCTGCCGCTAATAGCCTATTCTAGAATACACCTGCCGCTAATAATCTATTCTAGAATACACCTGCCGCTAATAGCCTATTCTAGAATACACCTGCCGCTAATAATCTATTCTAGAATACACCTGCCGCTAATAATCTATTCTATAATACACCTGCCGCTAATAGCCTATTCTAGAATACACCTGCCGCTAATAGCCTATTCTAGAATACACCTGCCGCTAATAATCTATTCTAGAATACACCTGCCGCTAATAATCTATTCTAGAATACACCTGCCGCTAATAGCCTATTCTAGAATACACCTGCCGCTAATAGCCTATTCTAGAATACACCTGCCGCTAATAATCTATTCTAGAATACACCTGCCGCTAATAATCTATTCTAGAATACACCTGCCGCTAATAATCTATTCTAGAATACACCTGCCGCTAATAATCTATTCTAGAATACACCTGCCGCTAATAGCCTATTCTAGAATACACCTGCCGCTAATAATCTATTCTAGAATACACCTGCCGCATACTTGCAGAATAGCCCTGAACCTATTTCCCTATTGTTAAACGAATTTTTCCCATTTTTTTTTTCCACCCCAATTTTTCAATTAATTTTTTGGGGTGTCCCTATTTTTTTATTTTTTTTGACACATTTATTCTTAAAATGTCATTCCCAGGGGTGCAGGCTATATTTTTTTAAGCCTGCACCCCTAAACCCCAATTCTGCACTTTTTCGCCACCTAGTCAGTGGTGAAAAGTTATCCCCGTTTTTTTTCAAAGACTTTTGGAACCTGCGAAAAGTCTTTGAAATTGAATATGGTGTAAAACTAAAACCTGCGATAATAACAGCTGAGTTTTTGCTCCCATATTGAATACCCCTATATGTCCTCACAAATTTATTTTTTTTTGGTATACAGCTTTTTTTATTTTATTTTTAGGCAGCAAATAATAGGCTGCAGCCAAAGTGTGCACTAAACTGTAGGCAATTTAGATTGCAATAAAATTTTAAAAAAAAAGCATTATCACCAAATTTTATGAATCCCAATAGGTAGCCGGCTGTATGTGATAAAGTGAGTCAGACACCAGTTTGAACAGGCCAATACACACGTTTCCAGCAATGTGTACTTGTGCCATGTGTGTAGTGACCTTGTCCAAACAGCGTCATCACCACCCTATCCCATGCAGCCAGCACCTATTGGGAGTCATAAAATTTGGTGATTAGTAAAAGCAAGAACAAAAAAAAAATTAGATATCTGTATAACGGCCGATTCATCTGCTGCATCCAGCAGAGCATTAAACACGGCAGTGCTTGGGGTGCTGGGTGGGGGTGTAATCTCTAACTGGGCTGGGGGGGCCTGACATAGGTGTTTGGGGCAGGGGAATATAGCATTGGGCCAGCTATATACGTTGAGTTGTGTATGTTTTTGCTCATACACCTACTCAATAGGTCATAATTTAGCCTGAGGAAATTTTTTTTTGTATCTTCATCCATAATCCTCATAGTGCTGTTTACATGTGCCGTAAAGTCATCGATTGCATCAGGAGGTTTTTGAAGCAGGCGTTCTGCATTCGTGAGAAATATGTCCTCCCGTTCCTTATGGTTCTCCTTTCTCCCCTTTTTTTTTTATTTTTTTTGGGGTTGTTGGGAAGAGGATGAGGGTCCAGGTGCAATGGGTGTTGCCAGTTGTGTGGAATTCTTCACATCACTTTCCCCAATCAGACTGAGGTCCGGTGTGGATCCCAAATCAGGGTCTTGGGTTGGAGTCTATATGGGACACAAAGAAAAAACAAATATTATAGTCATGTTTTAACCCCTTTTTTTTTACTATTTTTACAGTTTCCTAACACCGTGGAGGAGTGGAAGAAGATCGCTGAAGACTTTGAACAACATTGGAATTTCCCTAACTGTGGAGGAGTCATCCATGGGAAACACATCCGCATCAACCCACCTGCCAAAACCGGATCATACAACTACAAAGGATTCTTCAGCATCGTTCTCATGGCAGTGGTGAATGCCAACTACGAATTTTTGTTTGTGGATGTCGGCAAGAATGGCCGTGCTTCGGATGGTGGTTCCTACAAACAAACAACTTTCTACCAGAGACTCACCAACAAAGCCCTCAACTTGCCATCACTGGATGAGACAAAGCACGGCCTAAATTACGTTTTCGTTGCTGACAAGGCTTTTGCATTACATGAACATGTGATGAAGCCATTTGCACAGAGGGGCCTGACCAGAAAGAAGAGGATCTACAACTACTGTCTATCCTGGGCACGTTGCATTGTGCAAAATGCATTTGGAATAATGAGCAACTGCTTCCGCATTTTCAACACCACCATCAACCTACGTGTGGAGAAGATAGACTGGGTCGTGGTGGCGTGCTGTGTGCTGCATAACTATCTGCGAAGAAAATCTACCCAACGAGGACCAGTCCCAGCTAGACCAGAAGGTGTAGGACCTCCGGAGGACATTGCCCAGTTTACATCTGTCTGCACCACCAATTTCTACAACATCGACCGCACATCCCAAAGAAGTGAGGGAGGAGTACATGGCCTATTTCAACGGACCAGGGGCCTGATTCAGAGCCACTCGTAAGTGGCAGCTCGTTCGCTCCGAGCGATGTTTGCCCAACTGCGCATGCGTACGGATCGTTATACGCATGCGCGAACCAGTCAGTGCGGCCGAAATTCATGTGCTCGCAAAATAGCATATGCCTGCTAATTTGAGTGACAGAATGAGGCGTATGTGGGTGGTAACAGGGGAAGATGCTTGAAAATGGGGAGTGGAGATCCGATCGCAGGCGTGCTTAAAGGTCAAAACGGGCGTTTTATGGGTGTGCATATTTAAAACAGCCGCGTCATTGACCACGTCACTGGGATTTTTTTAAGCCAGAACTGCTCGCAAAATTGTGGTAGCAAAAACCAACCACAAGAATAGCGAGCAGTTCATACCCTGTTCGATGTACTCGATTAATCTAATAAATAGCGGACATGACGTAGGATGCGAGTGGCCTGGGGGCGTAGTTTCCCAAAAAACGACCGCAAGTTTTGTACGCTCGTTCAGACCTAGAGGCGTGAACAGACTGCAAACAGCGAACGGATCATTTGAATAGCCACCCCTATTTTCAGGA
The DNA here is from genome assembly GCA_031769625.1 of Taudactylus pleione. Lineage (NCBI taxonomy): Eukaryota > Metazoa > Chordata > Amphibia > Anura > Myobatrachidae > Taudactylus > Taudactylus pleione. The sequence continues at coordinate 62,615 of JAUIMM010002262.1, read as the reverse complement.
CGAGCGAGTGCTAATTGCGTCCGGCTCTGAATCAGGCCCCAGGTGCGGTGCCATGGCAGCAGGAATGTCTGTGAACTTTCAGACTATATTGGACATTTGGGATTGAACAACAAAAACATTAAGGATTTTGGTGTATTAACTGTGTCACTACTTACCAAGACTTCAGCAGACGGTCCAGGCACTTCTGCAACCTCCTCTTCTTCCTCTCGCTCAGCCATCAACACAATAGATTCCCTTAGTGGCTCTTGATCACTGATGAAGGACATCATATGGTAGTACCAGAGCGTGGGCTCATATATATCATCTGTGCCTGCTCCTGAGTTTTTGGAGTCATCCACCTTTTTTTTCTTTTATGTACAACGTCCCGAGGTTTTGAATTTTGTGCCGGACAGTTCTCAGGTCAGTATCGATAATGAACCGCTTCGTATACTCCAAGAGCAGCTGTAATGCGGCCAACTTGTGCGACTTGTTGTGGTATTTGCGAGAGCTTATCCTCCACAGACACTCTTTAGAGTGCAGGATTTCGATGAATCCTCTAACGAACTCACGTTCACTATCCATGGACATATCTATGAAGAGGGAAAAAAAAGGACATATAAATATTTGTGTATATAGTTTTGTTATATTTAATGTTGTTCTGGTTAAAATTTTTAATGTTTATATTTTTTTTTTACAAGTTTTTAATATTTGGTATGGTATTGTAATCCTGTTTTCTTTTACTGGAATGTCATGTGTTTATTTTGTGGTATTTTAATGATTTTCTTTGTTTTGCAGCATGGGTATTCCACCTTTGGTCCTCCAGCTGTTGTGGAACTACAGATCCCAGGATGCCCGCCACAGTTTTAGCATGCTGATAATTCCAAACCTTGGCAGGGCATGCTGGGATGTATAGTTCCACAACAGCTGGAGGACCAAAGTTTGAAGACCCCTGTTTTGCAGGAATGATGTGTGTTTTTAAATGTAATGTATGGTGTTTTTTTGGTTACAGTAAACACGTGTTTTTTTTTTTTTAAGTTTTAATACTTTTTATTTTAATACTCTCTTTATTTTATCTGTATTGTATTTATTTTTAAACATGTTTTGACAAATATGTTATGTTATTTCAATATGAATAATCTTCCTGTAATGTATTTATCTTGTTTAAATATATTTGTTTATTCATTTTTCAAAAAGTTTGTTTTCTAATTAATTATTAGGTGGGCCCATGACATTGGTGGCCAGTTGGTTAGGTGGGGGGTACACATTGGTGGGTAGTGGGAGCTTAATGCATGACCCAGCTACCGCCCGCCTCATTACGGCGGGCAGTGGCTGGGTCATGCATTTATTACTTGGGGGGGCACACATTGGTGGGTAGTGGGAGCTTAATGCATGACCCAGCCACCGCCCGCCTCATTACGGCGGGCAGTGGCTGGGTCATGCATTTATTACTTGGGGTGGTACACATTGGTGGTCAGTGTGGTTGCATTTATACAGTACAAATACTCACCATACTTCCACAAGAAAAACACTTCAGTGTGCGGGCTCCGGACTGTGCTTCTTTCTTCCTCCATACACAATGCTGCACAAGATGGTGGAGGGGCGTGTACAGGGTTCTGTCAATCAAAATCCATGTTGTGCGATGAATCGTACGATTCGTCGTAAGTAAAAAAAAAAAACCCTCACGATCGGTTCCCATCGCGTTCCAGGTTGGCTAATCTGCCCTACAGCATGGCAGATCAGAGGATGTGAGGTACAACGAGCAGGGACGTGCATCGGCATCGTGCTCATGAGTATAAACTCACGATTTGGACTTATTTTAACCGATTCGTTGTCACGATTTGTCAAAACCGGCCCAATTGAATGAAAAATCGCTATGTGGGTGGGCAGCTTTAGCTTCTAGAGCATCAGTAGTGGCACGCAGGGTCCTTTGGTTAAGATCCTGGAAAGCTAATACAGGATCAAAGAAGGTGCTAGAAGTCTTACCTTTTTTATGGAAATATACTTTTTGGAGCTGTTTTGGATAAAATAATAGCTACTCTGGTGGCTTCAAAATCACCAAGTCTGCCATCCATGGCTACAATGTCTAAGCAGGTTTCTTTTTGATCCTTCCGTCCTCGGGGATGAGCAAGGGAACAGTCTTCCTCTAAACTGACTAGTTTTTGGAAAACCACAAGGCGACAAACTAAGAGGTCTGGCCGGGCAAGACGTCTAGCTTCTAAACTGGATGACAAATACTCAGCCTGATGGGGTGGGCCTCCTCCTGGGAGATCCCAGGGTGGGAGGCCAACTTCTTCAGTTTGCGGATTATTGGCATCAAACACAGATGCCTGGGTCCGAGAAGTGGTATCTCAGGCATCAGGGAGTCAGAATTCTGCCATATCTGGATGACCTTTTGATATTGGCGCAGACTCCAGTGGTTTTAGAGAACCATCTTCAACTGACCATAGCTTGCTTACAAAGGCACAGCTGGATAATCAATTGGAAGAAATCATCAGTTTCTCCAGCACAGCAGATGGTACATCTGGGAGTGTTTCTGCCAGAGGACAAGATTGTGGCCCTAACATTGCGAATATGCAAGCATAGAATATCCATTTTCTTAGCGAATGCAGGTCCTGGGATCAAAGATATCCACCTTCAACATGGTGGGATATACTCAGTTCCATTCCAGGCCTCTGCAAAATTTCATTCTCTCCAGGTGGAATGGACCGTATTATCTAATAAGGTCCCATAGGATCCTTCTCACTCCAGAAGTTCTTCACTCCCTCCTGTGGTGACTGAGAAAGGATCATCTAAATGAAGGGTGTCCATTCTAGGTTCAAATTGGGTGCTTCTAACCACGGACGCCAGTCTTCGCGGATAGGGGCTGTTACAGGTCATCAAACCTTTCTCGGAAGGTGGACAAATCAGGAAAGTCATCTGCCAATTAACATTCTGGAACTAGGACCAGTATACAAAGCACTTGTCATGGCACAGGAACTGCTCCAGGGAAAGCATGTCCAGGTCCAGTCTGATAACGCGACTACAGTAGCCTACCTCATCAAGGAAGCACAATAAGTTATGTACCCATGACAGAGGTGACAAAGGTTCTGGTTTGAGCAGAACGTCATCTTCCGGCCATCTCGGCAATATTCATACCGGGAATACTCAATTGGGAAGCAGACTTCCTAAGTCGCCAGGACATACATGCCGGAGAGTGGTCTCTCCATCTGGGAGAGTTCCAGCTCCTGGTAAACAAGTGGGGTCTACCAGAGATAGTTCTCATGGCGTCACGCCACAACCACAAGGTCCCCAGGTACGGGTTCAGGTCCAAAGATCCATCAGCAGCCTTCGTAGATGCACTGGCAGTAAGATGGGACTTCAAGTTGACATATCTCTTTCCTCCGATTTACCTCCTCCCAAGAGTTCTCAGGAAATTCTAGCAGGAAGGTGGAACGGTAATACTGGTGGCCCAGATGTTATTGGTTCACCAACTTCCAAAATCTGTCAATAGACAATCCATATCGTCTTGCTTTATGGCAGGATCTGTTAACGCAGGGTCCCTGCCGGCATCCGGACTTGCCTCGTCTGACGATGTGGCTCTTGAATCTTCCATCCTAAGAGTGAAAGCTTTTTCTAGTTCTGTAATTCAAACAATGCTTTGGGCACGGAATCCTGCCTCTGCCCGCATCTATTGCAGAGTTTGGCATTGTTGGTTTGGTCAATGGTGTTCCTGTAGGAAATATTTTCCTAAGGTGTTCAGGATTTCCAGGGTACTGTCTTTTCTTCAGGCGGGTTTAGATAGTGGTCTCCGCCTGGCGATTTTGAGAGTGCACTGTCAGTCTGGTTCCAGAGGAAGATTGCTTCATTACCAGATGTTAGAATGTTTTCCAAGGAGTTCTGCGAGTTCAGCCTCCTTTTGTTCCACCGATAGCACCAAGGGATTTGTCTTTGATTCTTAATTCTACAAGCTCCCCCATTTTAACCTCTAGACTCTGTAGATCTGAAGTGGTGGACAGAGAAGACCCTTTTTCTTCTCGTTATCTCTTCTGCTCGTAGAGTCTCTGATTTCGCAGCGCTGTCTTGTCGCTCCCCATTTTTGATTTTTTTTCACCAGGATAAAGCGGTTCTTCGCACAAGGGAGGATTACCTTCCTAAGGTAGTGTCCCGTTTTCATGTGAATGAAGAAATTGTTGTTCCAGCTTTTCAGGCTTCAGACCTCTCTGTAGGTGAAGCCTCCCTGGATGTAGTTTGTGCTCTCTGTATCTATGTGGAGCGTACAAACTCTGTTAGAAAATCAGATGCTAATTTTGGATTGTATTGCTTTCACAAACGAGGATGGCCAGCTAATAAGCAGACTCTTGACGAGATGGTTACGCATGACTATCTCTCAGGTGTACACACCGCTTGAAATCCCTGTACCAAACACTGTGCCAGTACATTGTACTCGGCCTGTAGGGTCATCGTGGGCATTTAGTCATGGTGCCTCTGCTGAGCAATTGTGCAAGGCAGTCACATGGTCTTCTGTCAACACTATTCTTAGGTTCTATGCCTTTGATACTTTTGCTTCTCAGGATGCTTCCTTTGGGCGACGAGTTCTCCTTTCTGCTCAGGAGCTTCCCCCACCCTAGGGGAACTGCTTTAGGACATCCCCATGGGATCCCTATGGACTCAGAAGAAAAAAATCTGAGTTATGGTAGACTTAAAGGTACCAATAAGGTGGTATACAGGCGCTGAAATGGTCTGATTTTCCAAGGAGCCACTAGCAAATAGGGTTAGTCAGACCCTTAAGAAATAAACAAACATACAATATAATAATGCTAAATAGAGTACACAGTTTGTATATAGATAATAAAAAATATATTCACTTTAATAAAATAAATATGCATACAATCTTTAAAATGTAATAAATGAGCAAGATGCCTCACCCTAGTGATTGTCCACATGAACATTGCCTCTTCCTATGTATACTTCTGGTTTCAATAATGATGAATAGAATTTGAAATTCAATATCCCTTTTAGAAGTAGGACTGTCCAATAGGTAAATATAATACCGGTAGTGGGATGGTCCTATTAGCGTTTGAGTTCCATGTGCAGAGCTTGGAGCTCTCAGATGTTCGCGGTGTGCAGATCTGGTCCAGTCCAATAGAGTTTAAATGTTTGCTATCTGCCTATCAAGAGCTGGCCAGCTCCTCTTTTACATTACTGGGGAAACACTACCTTTTGATGGGAGCCTGACAGCTCTCCATGGGGTATTTGGAGGGTGAGTGCCATACAGCAACTCACAACTCTCTTGCACATTTACACAGGGGCTACCTGCTGCAGAGCACAAAGGGGCTTGGGCCTAATGACCAGCGTCCCTTTCCATAATGTGGCCTCAGACCTATGGGCCTGCCTAAAGGTGGGCTCAGGTAGTGGCCTGGGCCTAATGCCCAGGGCCACTTTATACAGGGCTCAGGCCTAACTGTGGGGATTAATGAATTGGGCCTGGTGCCCTCATGTATGTGTACTAAGGCCTGGCTGATGGCCACAGGCCTAGTGCCCGTCTACTTTCTTGATTCGTGACATGGGTCTAATACCCAGGTCACTTGCACCTAATAGGGGCAATTAATTCCTATAGGGCATAATGCCTGCCTACAGTGCTCGGGCCTAGCGCCCGCCTATATATGCCCCCAGGCTTAATGTCTGTCTGTGTTCCATGGACTTAGTGCCTGACAGCCCTGGTGGTCTAGGGAGGTGTTAATTAATACAGGTGGCCCAAGGCCGCCTACTGGTATGTTTGGAGAGGCTTTGTTAGCTCTTTTGCATCCCACCACTGCAGCACTACTCCGGTCCTCAATTTCTTTCTTCTGCTGCTGACCCGTCCAGGCCAGCGGCGCCGCCTCTTCCTCTCTTCATCCAGGCACCGTCGATCTTCCCTCTTGATCACAGCGTCTTCTGGCCTCTTCTGTGGCCAGCGGAACTGTTGCCGTGATGCTCCTCTCTTTGGGAGGTCTTCTCTCTGCCGCCACCGAATTGATCCTTCCTACTCAGCAGCGCCTATTACAAGACGCCACGAGTGGGCGGTGCTTTGACGCGGCAAGCTGCGTTTCGCTTGTCGCATCTGCCTCCTATTGGCTGCTGAACCACAAGCCGTGTTTGGCTCGCAGCCAGAGCCAAACACCCGCCGGACCCGAGCCCGCTTAGCTTGTGCCCAGAGCCAAGCTTCTCTCGCCGACACTTTAACGCCGGCATTGGTGGAAGGGACCTGGCGGTCCTTTCACCAGGTACCCGCTGCGTCTGCTTACCTGGAACTGGGAGCAGAAATGGCATCCCAGCGCCGGGCGCCGATGTGTCCCGCAGAGGACACCTCTCTCCTGGCTGTGCTGGGATGAAACACTTGATCCCAGCACGGCTTTCCACACTTGGGTTGTTAATTCATCAAAATCTCCCCACAGTATGTATCAGTATAATTATGGAGAGCTTGCAGGATTGTTACTGAGATTCTAACCATTTAATCCCATGATAAACTAATTTAATTTCAAATATGGAGAGATATAAATGTTTGTATTGTTGTGGTGTTGGAAATTGTTGCTTTAATCTTACTGGTCATTACACCATATTTAGTTGATAAGTGTATCATATAATTTGTAATTCACCAATTTTTATTTTAATGATTATGTATGAACAGTTTTTATGCGTATCTCAGTGCGAGGCCGGATTAGGATACACTGTTTTACTGCTGAATTACAATCTGGTTATTTTAGGTAAAATAGGAGTGATTGCGTCGTATGCAGTCTCTTCTGTACACACCTGGCCAGCCCAGTGACTGATGTGCTAATTACCAAATGGCTGCTCCATATGTCCTGCCATGGTCATTTACTGTAACTATGCCCACCCATCATTGTCATGTCATTGTCGGCAGTTCCTGTAGGCAGCAGAACGGGTCGGTCGTGTGTACGCAGCAGCAGATGCCCACAATATGGGCCACAAATGTAATAGGGTGAGAGTGTAACAGTAATCTGTCACATAGGCCGAGGTTACTGCCGACACACTATATCTGCCGTGCTGCACTGCCGACACACTATCTGCCGTGCTGCACTGCCGACACACTATATCTGCCGTGCTGCACTGCCGACACACTATATCTGCCGTGCTATATATGATATATAGTTTGTTGGCTGTATGAACGATATATCGCACAGAGTGTACCCAGCGTAAGACATAAAATCAATCTCCGAGATAAATAGTTATTGTTTCTAATTTGTTTTATTATAACTGGGTCTCAATGTTTTCTAGGGCTTGCAGTACTTTTCTCAGAAAATTATAAACTCATTGGCTCGGATCTAAGTGACATTCCTCATTTACAATCTGCATTGGGCAGAGCTGGAATAGAATGGGATTGTCCTACTCTATTACTCGGAGAAGTGGCGCTCTGCTATATGGATCCCGCACGGTATGTAAATCGTGGGCATTACACAAATATCTCTGAAATCTATAAATCTGTTGTAGCATTTGCTAAGCAGGTGGTGATCTGTCTGACGTGGCCATTATTCTGATCCATCAATATGGTAAGTGAGAGTGAATGAAATGGCAGAACATTGAAATGCTTTTATAGCCCAGGGCACTGGTACGGGCACAGTGCCTCATGGAACAGAACTGATCTGCTCTTTATAGCTTCTCTAGTAATGTTGTATCTTGCCATGCTCTAACCCGGCCGCGCTCTAACCCTAACCCGGCCGCGCTCTAACCCTAACCCGGCCGCGCTCTAACCCTAACCCGGCCGCGCTCTAACCCTAACCCGGCCGTGCTCTAACCCTAATCCGGCCGCGCTCTAACCCTGCCATGCTTTAAACCTGACCCTGCTGAGGATTTAGGTCTCTTCTGGTTGCCTGCCCTGACCCAACCCAGGCAGATATCAAAGTAAAAATAACAAATAATTATTTAAAACCAATAGGCATAACAGTCTAATCAACCTGTACAGACATAGTCCAGCACAGTCACATATAGCAATAGGTACACCTGATACTTCCTACATGAGCACTGAGGATAACCATTCCAGTAATGGCTCATTCCAAATGTGGCTGTAAGGCTGGAGAGGCACTGCTGATCTCCTGCTACTGCCAACAAGACAGCCGTCCCACTGTCACCCCGCTTTTGGCAGACACTGGTAGGAATCATCATTAGCTCACTCTCCAACCATCTCTCTCTGCTAGCTCTGAGCTCCACCTGTAAAGCATCCCAGGTGTGACAGGAGCAGCCCCTCCCTCTCCTCCCCCCCACAACACCCCCTCTTCCTCCACTTCTTGAATATCCCCTGCTGGGATTATGCTGCACTGTCTGCATCTGGTTACATAATATCACTGACCTCATAGTCTATAATGTTATTTTGTTCAGGTTCCACAGGGATACCATGCGGATAATATGGTTGGGGTGATCCAGGCACCAAACAGTTAAGCTTTGAGCTCCCAGGATGCCTCAGGTCCTCCTCCACATATACCCCGGCCACGGGCATCCAGCTGTTTGTTTGGGGTGGCAGGACTCTGTTGCACCTTTGTAACAGTGGACTGCTCAGACAGTCCCAGGCTTTTATTTGATGTTCTATTTTATTTCTATGTTTTTGAGTTAGCAGTGCTGAGCATCTGAATTAAGACGCCTGCACTGCGACTCCGTCTACCTCCGCCGGGCCGCAACACCAGTAACATCTCTAGTGATTATGGTGGGTCACGGCTGAGCTTGCTAGCAGCAATGCTGTGGCTTGGACTGCAACCAGACGCATGGAGATGTCAGGTAAGGCGATACCTCACAGGGAATCGAGCACAGCAGTCTTTGCTACCGGCTCTGGAGATGCACCGGAAGCCGCTGCAGTGAGGGCCTGGGGCCATCCGCTCCCTCACTAGATCACCGGGGCCTGATCCCCGGCGTCAGACGCTTCTGCTGCCATGATGTCAGTGTACCTGGCCGGTTGATGCAGCTTGAAGAAATGAAGAAATTGTGGTTCCAGTTTTTCAGTCTTCAGACCTCTCTGTAGGTGAAGCCTCCCTGGATGTAGTTTGTGCTCTCTGTATCTATGTGGAACGTACAAACTCTGGTAGAAAATCAGATCCTCTTTTTGTGCTATTTGGTTTTCACAAACGAGGATAGCCAGCTAATAAGCAGACCCTGGCTCGATGGTTACGTATAACTATCAGGTGTACACTCAGGCTGATCTACCTATCCCAAACATGGCAACAGCCCATTCAGCTCGGTCTGTGGGGCCATCATGGGCATTTAGTCGCGGTGACTCTGCTGAACAATTGTGCAAGGCAGCCACGTGGTCTTCTGTCCACACTTTTCTTAGGTTCTACGCCCGTGATACTTTTGCTTCTCAGGATGCTTCCTTTGGACGACGAGTTCTCCTTTCTGTTCAGGAGCGTTACCCAGCCTTAGGGGAACTGCTTTAGGACATCACCATGGTATCCCTGTGGATCCCTATGGACCCTGAAGAAGAAAATAAGAGTGTAAGATAAACCTCCTGCCACTGTTTGGTGTTATGTAATTGTAAAACCATTACTCTCATTATTTACCTGGGAGGGATTACAATCACATAACACCAAACAGTGACAGGAGGTTTATCTTACACAGGGAGGATCACTGCTTAGCAAGTAACACAGGTGGGTCAGTCTGCTCATTTACTCATCCCTGTATAGTGTTCTAAAGGACCGTTCTTCACATAGGCTGGCAGCAGAAGACAATGTTCCCTGGACATGATATTGGTTACTGAAAGGCTGAATCTGGATGACCAGAACTGTGAGCATCTTACCCAGCATACTAGTGATACCATAACTGTGAGCATCTTACCCAGCATATTAGTGATACCATAACTGTGAGCATCTTACCCAGCATATTAGTGATACCATAACTGTGAGCATTTTACCCAGCATATTAGTGATACCATAACTGTGAGCATCTTACCCAGCATATTAGTGATACCATAACTGTGAGCATCTTACCCAGCATATTAGTGATACCATAACTGTGAGCATCTTACCCAGCATATTAGTGATACCATAACTGTGAGCATCTTACCCAGCATATTAGTGATACCATAACTGTGAGCATCTTACCCAGCATATTAGTGATACCATAACTGTGAGCATCTTACCCAGCATATTAGTGATACCATAACTGTGAGCATCTTACCCAGCATATTAGTGATACCATAACTGTGAGCATCTTACCCAGCATATTAGTGATACCATAACTGTGAGCATCTTACCCAGCATATTAGTGATACCATAACTGTGAGCATCTTACCCAGCATACTAGTGATACCATAACTGTGAGCATCTTACCCAGCATATTAGTGATACCATAACTGTGAGCATCTTACCCAGCATATTAGTGATACCATAACTGTAAGCATTTTACCCAGCATATTAGTGATACCATAACTGTGAGCATCTTACCCAGCATATTAGTGATACCATAACTATGGCTGCTGCAGAGCTTTCTTTCCCGGTATAGTGTATAAAAACAATGGCCTTTACCTTGTGCATATAACATTGAATGCAAAATAAAAACAAAAACTATTCCATATCTAACACTATAACCAGTAATTTACATAATCCAATTATATAAGGCACAGCTTAACCATACAAAATATTAACCCTTCTAACATTTTAAGGTCAGGGATAGGGACATGGGGTAAAAGTTCTATGACTCATCCCTGTGAAAAACGAGGTACCGCATGGCTGTGGGTTAAGGGACCCTCATTTCATCACACCTGCCACGCTCTAACCCTAATCCTGCCACGCTCTAACCCTAATCCTGCCACGCTCTAACCCTAATCCTGACACGCTCTAACCCTAATCCTGACACGCTCTAACCCTAATCCCGCTACGCTCTAACCCTAATCCCGCTACGCTCTAACCCTAATCCCGCTACGCTCTAACCTAATCCTGTCACGCGCTAACCCTAATCCTGCCACGCTCTAAACCTGCCATGCTGTAACCCTAACCCTGCCACGCTGTAACCCTAACCCTGCCACGCTGTAACCCTAACCCTGCCACGCTGTAACCCTAACCCTGCCACGCTCTAACCCTGCCACGCTCTAACCCTGCCACGCTCTAACCCTGCCACGCTCTAACCCTGCCACGCTCTAACCCTAACCCTGCCACGCTCTAATCCTGCCACGCTCTAATCCTGCCACGCTCTAATCCTGCCACGCTCTAATCCTGCCACGCTCTAAACCTGCCACGCTCTAAACCTGCCACGCTCTAACCCTAACCCTGCCACGCTCTAACCCTAACCCTGCCACGCTCTAACCCTAACCCTGCCACGCTCTAACCCTAACTCTGCCACGCTCTAACCCTGCCACGCTCTAACCCTGCCACGCTCTAACCCTGCCACGCTCTAACCCTGCCACGCTCTAACCCTGCCACGCTCTAACCCTAACCCTGCCACGCTCTAACCCTAACCCTGCCACGCTCTAACCCTAACCCTGCCACGCTCTAACCCTAACCCTGCCACGCTCTAACCCTAACCCTGCCACGCTCTAACCCTAACCCTGCCACGCTCTAACCCTAATCCTGCCACGCTCTAAACCTGCCACGCTCTAAACCTGCCACGCTCTAACCCTAACCCTGCCACGTTCTAACCCTAACCCTGCCACGTTCTAACCCTAACCCTGCCACGCTCTAACCCTAACCCTGCCACGCTCTAACCCTAACCCTGGCATACTAAACCTGCCACACTGTAGCCCTAACTCTTCTATACTAAGGGACCTATTCATTATCGTAGTATCCACCTCGCACCACTACTTAAAACTGGAGCACTTTCTGCATGGTTAACGGTCCATTTAACATATGATGAATACTCCCCTAAAACCCTAACCCTGCCAATACTCTAACCCTAATCCTGCCATGACCTAACCGTACCATGATCTAACCCAAAGCTTGTCATACTCTAACCGTAACCTTGCCATGCTCTAACCTGTAACGTTGGGAGGATTCAGCCCTTAGAGATTGTACCTGGTGTCTAGAGCTCATTGAGAATATGTTCCTGTTATTCCTGTGTGACTCCTAATTATGATTAAACAACAGTTGTCGGCAGAATGCCTCACCGTTAGTTCCAATTTTGTTTCTGTAGATCGACAGATGTGATTGGCTGGGCTGCACAGCGTTTTCCCAACTCTCGCTTTGTGTTGTATGAGCAGTTCTCTCCAGATGATCCCTTTGGTCAAGTTATGATAAACCATTTTGTGTCCTTAAACTCTGCTCTGTGCTCAGTGACTGCGTACCCCCAGCTGGAGGACCAGGAGCAAAGGTTTCTACAGAAGGTTTGCACTATGCTTCTATGTATGCTTTGTCTCTTACTATACCATACTGCTGATTGGCTTTTGTGTGATATCTGTCGTGTTGCTTGAGATAAAATTTTATATCTGTGGTTGATTGAATCTTCATGTAACGTCTATGTCAGGGGTGTCAAACTCTAAGCTCCCCAGCTGTTGTGGGACTACATATCCCAGCATGCCCTGCCACAGTTTAAGCATGCCCTAAAAGCAAAACGGTGGCAGTGCATGCTGGGATGTGTACAGATGGGCCCAGCTAGTTTGTTGCTCATAGCGCGCCATTCAGGCCTCCTGTGTTGCGCCATGGAACTTGACGTGATGGATGTACTGTGGCGTACCGTGGTATTCTACAACGAAAGATAAGCCATGACATGTAATTCACTGCTTAACCTCCGGGTGGCGAGTGCTCCACTGATAATATTTGTACTGCGGTGAGATGCTGAGAGAAATGATTTCGGTTCAGTTGAGTTCTTTAAAATAACTGAACGTCAGTAGCTCCATCATTATGTAATGCTTAGTGTGTATCTTCTGGTCAATGTAAGCTACGGCTGCTTTATTGGGACTCGGTACAGTAATATGCATCTACTGTAGGGCCACTTTTGGAGACAGGTATTTTGCAGCACAGTAATAGAGATGTGTCCACAAATATCTATCCGTGCGCTACAAGTTGCTCAAAGCATAGCACAGGAGTGCTATGTGACTCGGTAGCGCAGAGCGTCTTTTATGCTTCTTTTTTACCTTTTAAAATGTGTCTTATTAGCACAAGCAGCTTCTGCTGATTAAAATGATATGCAGCATGCCTATGTTCTGTGAGCCAGTACGGGTGTATCTGCAAGCGAATCACTACCTTACAGTGTTACAGTCGCTGATGTTATAACGTAGCGTTTCGCATGCAGATACACCTGCACTGGCTGACAGAACATAGGCATGCTGCATATGATTTTAATCAGCAGAAGCTGCTTGTGCTAACAAATCACATCACTGTGTGATTCAGATGCATTTGGAGGTAACAAGTTGCATAAAAGATGCTCGCGCTACCGAGTCAAGCCATGGCATGGCGCGACTAGATGGCCTGCTTAACGTGCAAGGAGGCTGGATATGTGAGGCCCCATCTGTATATGTATTTGTAGAAATAACAGTATTCACACATTACACGATATTACTTTTTTTCCACTGCTACGCTACGTTCCGTTAGGAAACATTCTGTGGGGAGCGACTCAAGGCTACTGTGTAATAAGCAAAATGTTATACAACACATATTGTGGACCTTTAGTGGCGGGATTCCTGGGAAGAACATGTATCCTAAAACTTAGTAAATCTCTGGAAATTAAAATAAGAGTAGTTCATGCAGCTGCTGGTACCACTTAGAGAATAGTATGTACTTCTATACTTGTTATGATGGAGATCAATGTCTCGTTTCTGCAGGGCTGGGAACACTGTCGAGCTTTAGATATGAATAAATTCTTCCTGTCTTATGTTCCTGATGCAGAAAGGCTGCGCGTTGATTCATTGGAGCTGTTTGATGAGTTTGAGGTAGGTGGTTATGGTGCATAGCACTAGGACAGAGTATATTTCTGATAACTGTTAATGTATTGTCTGTTTATTATGATATTGTTGCGTGGCCAATCTTATGGTGGGTACACACTGGGCGATATTACTGACCGACTGCACAATTACGACAGCGTAATCGTGCAGTCGCTCAGTAATCGTGCACTTTTATGTCGGAAACGACCAGCGATGCGCACTCCCGCTGGTCGTTTCCAACACTGTCCATCGCCTGAACATGCAGCACAACCTGACGATGTCGTCAGGTTGCTGCATGTTCGGGAATGGGGGTGAGAGCCCGGCGCTGAACGATATCGTTAATGATATCGTTCAGCGGCTGTGCTCAATGTCATGAACGACACTGAGCACAGCCTGCCGGGGACACACTACACGATATCGCTCAGGGAGCATATCTAATAGTCTGTATGCACCTTTAGAGGTTCACAACCAGACATATATCAAATAGTATAATATAACATGGAAGATAGCAAACCACTATTAGCAGTGAGATCAAATAGAACTACTATATTTTAGTGCTGTCAGGAAAGGCATAATAGTATATACTGCAGTCACTGTAGCTGTATTACATAACCCCAATACATGTACAGCATTATACTGGTCTGTCTGTTCCTAGCCTTGGGCTTAGTACCTACTGCAGTCACTGTAGCTGTATTACATAACCCCAATACATGTACAGCATTATACTGGTCTGTCTGTTCCTAGCCTTGGGCTTAGTACATACTGCAGTCACTGTAGCTGTATTACATAACCCCAATACATGTACAGCATTATACTGGTCTGTCTGTTCCTAGCCTTGGGCTTAGTATATACTGCAGTCACTGTAGCTGTATTACATAACCCCAATACATGTACAGCACTATACTGGTCTGTATGTTCCTAGCCTTGGGCTTAGTACATACTGCAGTCACTGTAGCTGTATTACATAACCCCAATACATGTACAGCATTATACTGGTCTGTCTGTTCCTAGCCTTGGGCTTAGTATATACTGCAGTCACTGTAGCTGTATTACATAACCCCAATACATGTACAGCACTATACTGGTCTGTCTGTTCCTAGCCTTGGGCTTAGTACATACTGCAGTCACTGTAGCTGTATTACATAACCCCAATACATGTACAGCATTATACTGGTCTGTCTGTTCCTAGCCTTGGGCTTAGTACATACTGCAGTCACTGTAGCTGTATTACATAACCCCAATACATGTACAGCATTATACTGGTCTGTCTGTTCCTAGCCTTGGGCTTAGTACATACTGCAGTCACTGTAGCTGTATTACATAACCCCAATACATGTACAGCATTATACTGGTCTGTCTGTTCCTAGCCTTGGGCTTAGTACATACTGCAGTCACTGTAGCTGTATTACATAACCCCAATACATGTACAGCATTATACTGGTCTGTCTGTTCCTAGCCTTGGGCTTAGTACATACTGCAGTCACTGTAGCTGTATTACATAACCCCAATACATGTACAGCATTATACTGGTCTGTATGTTCCTAGCCTTGGGCTTAGTACCTACTGCAGTCACTGTAGCTGTATTACATAACCCCAATACATGTACAGCATTATACTGGTCTGTCTGTTCCTAGCCTTGGGCTTAGTACATACTGCAGTCACTGTAGCTGTATTACATAACCCCAATACATGTACAGCACTATACTGGTCTGTCTGTTCCTAGCCTTGGGCTTAGTACATACTGCAGTCACTGTAGCTGTATTACATAACCCCAATACATGTACAGCATTATACTGGTCTGTATGTTCCTAGCCTTGGGCTTAGTACATACTGCAGTCACTGTAGCTGTATTACATAACCCCAATACATGTACAGCATTATACTGGTCTATCTGTTCCTAGCCTTGGGCTTAGTATATACTGCAGTCACTGTAGCTGTATTACATAACCCCAATACATGTACAGCATTATACTGGTCTGTATGTTCCTAGCCTTGGGCTTAGTACATACTGCAGTCACTGTAGCTGTATTACATAACCCCAATACATGTACAGCATTATACTGGTCTGTCTGTTCCTAGCCTTGGGCTTAGTTCATACTGCAGTCACTGTAGCTGTATTACATAACCCCAATACATGTACAGCATTATACTGGTCTGTCTGTTCCTAGCCTTGGGCTTAGTACATACTGCAGTCACTGTAGCTGTATTACATAACCCCAATACATGTACAGCATTATACTGGTCTATCTGTTCCTAGCCTTGGGCTTAGTACATACTGCAGTCACTGTAGCTGTATTACATAACCCCAATACATGTACAGCATTATACTGGTCTGTATGTTCCTAGCCTTGGGCTTAGTACATACTGCAGTCACTGTAGCTGTATTACATAACCCCAATACATGTACAGCATTATACTGGTCTGTCTGTTCCTAGCCTTGGGCTTAGTACATACTGCAGTCACTGTAGCTGTATTACATAACCCCAATACATGTACAGCATTATACTGGTCTGTCTGTTCCTAGCCTTGGGCTTAGTACATACTGCAGTCACTGTAGCTGTATTACATAACCCCAATACATGTACAGCATTATACTGGTCTGTCTGTTCCTAGCCTTGGGCTTAGTACATACTGCAGTCACTGTAGCTGTATTACATAACCCCAATACATGTACAGCATTATACTGGTCTATCTGTTCCTAGCCTTGGGCTTAGTACATACTGCAGTCACTGTAGCTGTATTACATAACCCCAATACATGTACAGCATTATACTGGTCTGTCTGTTATAGGTGACTCTTATCCTCACTATGGTCCTTCTATTATAGGTGACTCTTATCCTCACTATGGTCCTTCTATTATAGGTGACTCTTATCCTCACTATGATCCTTCTATTATAGGTGACTCTTATCCCCGCTATGATCCTTCTATTAGAGGTGACTCTTATCCTCGCTATGATCCATCTATTATAGGTGACTCTAATCCCCACTATGATCCTTCTATTATAGGTGACTCTTATCCCTTCTATTATAGGTGACTCTTATCCCCACTATGATCCTTCTATTATAGGTGACTCTTATCCCCACTATGATCCTTCTGTTATAGGTGACTCTTATCCTCACTATGATCCTTCTATTATAGGTGACTCTTATCCCCACTATGATGCTTCTATTATAGGTGACTCTTATCCCTTCTTTTATAGGTGACTCTTATCCTCACTATGATCCATCTATTATAGGTGACTCTTATCCTCACTATGATCCTTCTATTATAGGTGACTCTTATCCCCACTATGATCCTTCTATTATATGCGACTCTTATCCCTTCTATTATAGGTGACTCTTATCCCCACTATGATCCTTCTATTATAGGTGACTCTTATCCCCACTATGATGCTTCTATTATAGGTGACTCTTATCCCTTCTTTTATAGGTGACTCTTATCCTCACTATGATCCATCTATTATAGGTGACTATTATCCTCAATATGATCCTTCTATTATAGGTGACTCTTATCCCCACTATGATCCTTCTATTATATGCGACTCTAATCCCCACTATGATCCTTCTATTATAGGCGACTCTTATCCCCACTATGATCCTTCTATTATAGGTGACTCTTATTCCCACTATGATCCTTCTATTATAGGTGACTCTTATCCTCACTATGATCCTTCTATTATAGGTGACTCTTATCCTCGCTATGATCCTCCTATTATAGGTTACTCTTATCCTCGCTATGATCCTTCTATTATAGGTGAATCTTATCCCCACTATGATCCTTCTATTATAGGTGACTCTTATCCCTTCTATTATAGGTGACTCTTATCCCCACTATGATCCTTCTATTATAGGTGACTCTTATCCCCAATATGATCCTTCTATTATAGGTGACTCTTATCCCTTCTATTATAGGTGACTCTTATCCCCACTATGATCCTTCTATTATAGGTGACTCTTATCCCCACTATGATCCTTCTATTATAGGTGACTCTTATCCTCACTATGATCCTTCTATTATAGGTGACTCTTATCCCTTCTATTATAGGTGACTCTTATCCCCAATATGATCCTTCTATTATAGGTGACTCTTATCCCTTCTATTATAGGTGACTCTTATCCCCACTATGATCCTTCTTTTATAGGTGACTCTTATTCCCACTATGATCCTTCTATTATAGGTGACTCTTATCCCCACTATGATCCTTCTATTATAGGTGACTCTTATTCCCACTATGATCCTTCTATTATAGGTGACTCTTATCCCCACTATGATCCTTCTATTATAGGTGACTCTTATCCTCACTATGATCCTTCTATTATAGGTGACTCTTATCCCCACTATGATCCTTCTATTATAGGTGACTCTTATCCCCACTATGATCCTTCTATTATAGGTGACTCTTATCCTCACTATGATCCTTCTATTATTGGTGACTCTTCTCCTCACTATGATCCTTCTATTATAGGTGACTCTTATCCTCACTATGATCCTTCTATTATAGGTGACTCTTATCCTCACTATGATCCTTCTATTATAGGTGACTCTTCTCCTCGCTATGATCCTTCTATTATAGGTGACTCTTATCCTCGCTCTGATCCTTCTATTATAGGTGACTCTTATCCCCGCTATGATCCTTCTATTATAGGTGACTCTTTTCCTCACTATGATCCTTCTATTATAGGTGACTCTTATCCTCACTATGATCCTTCTATTATAGGTGACTCTTATCCTCGCTATGATCCTTCTATTATAGGTGACTCTTATCCCCACTATGATCCTTCTATTATAGGTGACTCTTATCCCCACTATGATCCTTCTATTATAGGTGACTCTTATCCCCACTATGATCCTTCTATTATAGGTGACTCTTATCCCTTCTATTATAGGTGACTCTTATCCTCACTATGATCCTTCTATTATAGGTGACTCTTATCCCCACTATGATCCTTCTATTATAGGTGACTCTTATCCTCACTATGATCCTTCTATTATAGGTGACTCTTATCCTCACTATGATCCTTCTATTATAGGTGACTCTTATCCCTTCTATTATAGGTGACTCTTATCCATTCTATTATAGGTGACTATTATCCTCACTATGATCCTTCTATTATAGGTGACTCTTATCCTCACTATGATCCTTCTATTATAGGTGACTCTTATCCCTTCTATTATAGGTGACTCTTATCCTCACTATGATCCTTCTATTATAGGTGACTCTTATCCCTTCTATTATAGGTGACTCTTATCCTCACTATGATCCTTCTATTATAGGTGACTCTTATCCCCACTATGATCCTTATATTATAGGTGACTCTTATCCCCACTATGATCCTTCTATTATAGGTGAATCTTATCCTCACTATGATCCTTCTATTATAGGTGACTCTTATCCTCACTATGATCCTTCTATTATAGGTGACTCTTATCCCTTCTATTATTGGTGACTCTTATCCTCACTATGATCCTTCTATTATAGGTGACTCTTATCCCTTCTATTATAGGTGACTCTTATCCTCACTATGATCCTTCTATTATAGGTGACTCTTATCCTCACTATGATCCTTCTATTATAGGTGACTCTTATCCCCACTATGATCCTTCTATTATAGGTGACTCCTATCCTCACTATGATCCTTCTATTATAGGTGACTCTTATCCCTTCTATTATTGGTGACTCTTATCCTCACTATGATCCTTCTATTATAGGTGACTCTTATCCCCACTATGATCCTTCTATTATAGGTGACTCTTATCCCTTCTATTATAGGTGACTCTTATCCTCACTATGATCCTTCTATTATAGGTGACTCTTATCCCTTCTATTATAGGTGACTCTTATCCTCACTATGATCCTTCTATTATAGGTGACTCTTATCCCTTCTATTATAGGTGACTCTTATCCTCACTATGATCCTTCTATTATAGGTGACTCTTATCCCCACTGTGATCCTTCTATTATAGGTGACTCTTATCCCCACTATGATCCTTCTATTATAGGTGACTCTTATCCTCACTATGATCCTTCTATTATAGGTGACTCTTATCCTCACTATGATCCTTCTATTATAGGTGACTCTTATCCCTTCTATTATTGGTGACTCTTATCCTCACTATGATCCTTCTATTATAGGTGACTCTTATCCCTTCTATTATAGGTGACTCTTATCCTCACTATGATCCTTCTATTATAGGTGACTCTTATCCCTTCTATTATAGGTGACTCTTATCCTCACTATGATCCTTCCATTATAGGTGACTCTTATCCCCACTATGATCCTTCTATTATAGGTGACTCTTATCCCTTCTATTATAGGTGACTCTTATCCTCACTATGATCCTTCTATTAGAGGTGACTCTTATCCTCACTATGATCCTTCTATTATAGGTGACTCTTATCCCCACTGTGATCCTTCTATTATAGGTGACTCTTATCCCCACTATGATCCTTCTATTATAGGTGACTCTTATCCTCACTATGATCCTTCTATTATAGGTGACTCTTATCCTCACTATGATCCTTCTATTATAGGTGACTCTTATCCCTTCTATTATTGGTGACTCTTATCCTCACTATGATCCTTCTATTATAGGTGACTCTTATCCCTTCTATTATAGGTGACTCTTATCCTCACTATGATCCTTCTATTATAGGTGACTCTTATCCCTTCTATTATAGGTGACTCTTATCCTCACTATGATCCTTCCATTATAGGTGACTCTTATCCCCACTATGATCCTTCTATTATAGGTGACTCTTATCCCTTCTATTATAGGTGACTCTTATCCTCACTATGATCCTTCTATTATAGGTGACTCTTATCCTCACTATGATCCTTCTATTATAGGTGACTCTTATCCCCACTATGATCCTTCTATTATAGGTGACTCTTATCCCTTCTATTATAGGTGACTCTTATCCTCACTATGATCCTTCTATTATAGGTGACTCTTATCCCTTCTATTATAGGTGACTCTTATCCTCACTATGATCCTTCCATTATAGGTGACTCTTATCCCCACTATGATCCTTCTATTATAGGTGACTCTTATCCCTTCTATTATAGGTGACTCTTATCCTCACTATGATCCTTCTATTATAGGTGACTCTTATCCTCACTATGATCCTTCTATTATAGGTGACTCTTATCCTCACTATGATCCTTCTATTATAGGTGACTCTTATCCTCACTATGGCCCTCATTCAGAGCCGCTCGTTAGCGGCAGTACGCTCGTTCCGAGCGATGTTCGCACATCTGCGCATGCGTACGGTTTTTAGTACGCATGCGCGAACCAGTCAGTGCGGCCGAAAATCGTTGGTACGCAATATAGCGAGGGCCTGCTATTTTGAGTGACAGAATGAGGCGTATGTGGGTGGTAACAGGAGAAGGTGTTTGAAAATGGGGAGTGGAGATCCGAACGCAGGCGTGCTTAAAGGTCAAAACGGGCGTTTTATGGGTGTGCATATTTAAAACAGCAGCGTCATTGACCACGTCACTGGGTTATTTTATAGCCAGAACTGCTCGCAAATTTGTGGTAGCAAACACCAACCACAAGAATAGCGAGCAGTTCATACGCTGGTCGATGTACTCGATTAATCTAATAAATAGCGGACATGACGTAGGATGCGAGCGGCCAGGGGGCGTTTTTAACAAATAAATGAGCGTATGTTTTGCTCGCTCGTTCAGACTTAGAGGTGTGAACAGACTGCAACGTGCGTACGGATCATTTGAATAGCCACCCCTTGTTTTTAAACGAGCGACCACAAATAGTGAACGGCTCTGAATCAGGCCCTATGATCCTTCTATTATAGGTGACTCTTATCCCCACTATGATCCTTCTATTATAGGTGACTCTTATCCTCACTATGATCCTTCTATTATAGGTGACTCTTATCCCTTCTATTATAGGTGACTCTTATCCTCACTATGATCCTTCTATTATAGGTGACTCTTATCCCCACTATGATCCTTCTATTATAGGGGACTCTTATCCCTTCTATTATAGGTGACTCTTATCCTCACTATGATCCTTCTATTATAGGTGACTCTTATCCCCACTATGATCCTTCTATTATAGGTGACTCTTATCCCCACTATGATCCTTCTATTATAGGTGACTCCTATCCTCACTATGATCCTTCTATTATAGGTGACTCTTATCCTCACTATGATCCTTCTATTATAGGTGACTCTTATCCTTTCTATTATTGGTGACTCTTCTCCTCACTATGATCCTTCTATTATAGGTGACTCTTATCCCTTCTATTATAGGTGACTCTTATCCTCACTATGATCCTTCTGTTATAGGTGACTCTTATCCCCACTATGATCCTTCTATTATAGGTGACTCTTATCCCTTCTATTATAGGTGACTCTTATCCTCACTATGATCCTTCTATTATAGGTGACTCTTATCCCTTCTATTATAGGTGACTCTTATCCTCACTATGATCCTTCTATTATAGGTGACTCTTATCCCCACTATGATCCTTCTATTATAGGTGACTCTTATCCCCACTATGATCCTTCTATTATAGGTGACTCTTATCCTCACTATGATCCTTCTATTATAGGTGACTCTTATCCTCACTATGATCCTTCTATTATAGGTGACTCTTATCCCTTCTATTATTGGTGACTCTTATCCTCACTATGATCCTTCTATTATAGGTGACTCTTATCCCTTCTATTATAGGTGACTCTTATCCTCACTATGATCCTTCTATTATAGGTGACTCTTATCCTCACTATGATCCTTCTATTATAGGTGACTCTTATCCCTTCTATTATAGGTGACTCTTATCCTCACTATGATTCTTCTATTATAGGTGACTCTTATCCCCACTATGATCCTTCTATTATAGGTGACTCTTATCCTCACTATGATCCTTCTATTATAGGTGACTCTTATCCTCACTATGATCCTTCTATTATAGGTGACTCTTATCCTCGCTATGATCCTTCTATTATAGGTGACACTTTATTGTCTCTCTCTTCTTCCATTTGCAGGAGTTTCATCTTATGTGTTCTCATTATTTTGTCCTTGTGGCTTCCAGCGGTATCCTGACAGATGCTCCAGCTTTGCGCCCTATCCCTGGACTTGCAGGTACGAGATATCTATACATTTAATGGAGGCTCAGGATGAGTTGGATGTATTAGTGCCTTGAACATACACAGGACATGCATTTATCCAGTGTTGTGCATGACCTACCTCAGGCATATTTACCTCAGCCTCAGGCATGCTTTCCTCAGAAGGTGACTTACCTCAGACATACTTACCTCAGCCTCAGGCATGCTTTCCTCAGCAGGTGACCTACCTCAGGCATACTTACCTCAGCCTCAGGCATGCTTTCCTCAGCAGGTGACCTACCTCAGGCATACTTACCTCAGCCTCAGGCATGCTTTCCTCAGCAGGTGACTTACAACAGGCATACTTAATTCAGCATGTGACTTACCTCAGACATAATTAATTCAGCAGGTGACTTACCTCTACTAGCTATATGTGTTGTCCTCACTGTGCTATTTACTTGTTTTTTGTGTAGTCACCACTGTAGTATTTACGAGCTGTATGTGTTAGTTATCCCCACTGTTTTATCACTATATGTATTTGTGATCACCACTGGCTGCACCCTCTGTTACTATCTGTATGTGTGATCACCACTGTGTCACTATCTGTTACTATCTGTATATGTGATCACCACTCTCCTACTTACTAGCTGTATGTGTGATCACCACTGTCTGTCACTATTACTATTTGTATGTGTGATCACCACTGTGTCACTATCTGTATGTGTGATCAGCACTGTGTTACTATCTGTATGCGTGATCAGCACTATCTGTTTCTATCTGTATGTGTGATCACCACTGTCTGTCACTATTACTATCTGTATGTGTGATCACCACTGTCTGTCACTATTACTATCTGTATGTGTGATCAGCACTGTCTGTGACTATCTGTATGTGTGATCACCACTGTGTTACTATCTGTATGCGTGATCAGCACTATCTGTTTCTATCTGTATGTGTGATCACCACTGTCTGTCACTATTACTATCTGTATGTGTGATCAGCACTGTCTGTGACTATCTGTATGTGTGATCACCACTGTGTTACTATCTGTATGCGTGATCAGCACTATCTGTATGTCTGATCACTAGTGTGTGTGACCTTCTGTCACTATCTGTATGTGTGATCACCACTGTGTCCCTATCTGTTACTATCTGTATGCGTGATCAGGACTATCTGTTACTATCTGTATGTGTGATCACCACGGTCTGTCACTATCTGTATGTGTGATCACCACTGTGTCCCTATCTGTTACTATCTGTATGCGTGATCAGGACTATCTGTTACTATCTGTATGTGTGATCACCACGGTCTGTCACTATCTGTATGTGTGATCACCACTGTGTCACTATCTGTTACTAGCTGTATGCGTGATCAGTACTATCTGTTACTATCTGTATGTGTGATCACCACGGTCTGTCACTATCTGTATGTCTGATCACTAGTGTGTGTGACCTTCTGTAACTAGCTGTATGTGTGATCACCACTGTCTATCACTATCTGTTACTATCTGTATGTGATATCTACACTGTCTGTCACTATCTGTTACTATCTGTGTGTCTGATCACCACTGTCTGCCACTATCTGTATGTTTGATCACCACTGTCTGCCACTATCTGTATGTTTGATCACCACTGTCTGTGACTATCTGAATGTGTGATCACCAATGTCTGTTACTAACTATATATGTGTTCACCACTATCTGTATGTCTGATCACCACTGTCGGCCACTATCTGTATGTTTGATCACCACTGTCTGCCACTATCTGTATGTGTGTTCACCACTGTCTGTTACTATCTGTATGTGTGATCACCACTGTCTGTGACTATCGGTATGTGTGATTACCACTGTCTTATACTATCTATATGTGTGTTCACCACTGTCTGTTACTAGCTGTATGTGTGATCACCACTGTCCTACTTACTAGCTGTATGTGTGATCATCAGTATCCTACTTACTAGCTGTATGTGTGATCACCACTGTCCTACTTACTAGCTGTATGTGTGATCACCACTCTCCTACTTACTAGCTGTATGTGTGATCATCAGTATCCTACTTACTAGCTGTATGTGTGATCACCACTCTCCTACTTACTAGCTGTATGTGTGATCACCACTCTCCTACTTACTAGCTGTATGTGTGATCACCACTCTCCTACTTACTAGCTGTATGTGTGATCACCACTCTCCTACTTACTAGCTGTATGTGTGATCACCACTCTCCTACTTACTAGCTGTATGTGTGATCACCACTCTCCTACTTACTAGCTGTATGTGTGATCACCACTTTCCTACTTACTAGCTGTATGTGTGATCACCACTGTCCTACTTACTAGCTGTATGTATGATCATCACTGTCCTACTTACTAGCTGTATGTGTGATCACCACTCTCCTACTTACTAGCTGTATGTGTGATCATCACTGTCCTACTTACTAGCTATATGTGTGATCACCACTGTCCTACTTACTAGCTGTATGTGTGATCACCACTCTCCTACTTACTAGCTGTATGTGTGACCATCACTCTCCTACTTACTAGCTGTATGTGTGATCACCACTGTCCTACTTACTAGCTGTATGTGTGATCACCACTGTCCTACTTACTAGCTGTATGTGTGATCACCACTGTCCTATATACTATCTATATGTGTGATCACCACTGTCTGTTACTAGCTGTATGTGTGATCACCACTGTCCTACTTACTAGCTGTATGTGTGATCATCAGTATCCTACTTACTAGCTGTATGTGTGATCACCACTGTCCTACTTACTAGCTGTATGTGTGATCACCACTCTCCTACTTACTAGCTGTATGTGTGATCATCAGTATCCTACTTACTAGCTGTATGTGTGATCACCACTCTCCTACTTACTAGCTGTATGTGTGATCACCACTGTCCTACTTACTAGCTGTATGTGTGATCACCACTCTCCTACTTACTAGCTGTATGTGTGATCACCACTCTCCTACTTACTAGCTGTATGTGTGATCACCACTCTCCTACTTACTAGCTGTATGTGTGATCACCACTCTCCTACTTACTAGCTGTATGTGTGATCAC
Source organism: Taudactylus pleione (assembly GCA_031769625.1). Taxonomy (NCBI): domain Eukaryota; kingdom Metazoa; phylum Chordata; class Amphibia; order Anura; family Myobatrachidae; genus Taudactylus; species Taudactylus pleione. The sequence goes on along the minus strand of JAUIMM010002262.1, from coordinate 36,693 downwards.
CACTTTCCTACTTACTAGCTGTATGTGTGATCACCACTGTCCTACTTACTAGCTGTATGTATGATCATCACTGTCCTACTTACTAGCTGTATGTGTGATCACCACTCTCCTACTTACTAGCTGTATGTGTGATCATCACTGTCCTACTTACTAGCTATATGTGTGATCACCACTGTCCTACTTACTAGCTGTATGTGTGATCACCACTCTCCTACTTACTAGCTGTATGTGTGATCATCACTCTCCTACTTACTAGCTGTATGTGTGATCACCACTGTCCTACTTACTAGCTGTATGTGTGATCACCACTGTCCTACTTACTAGCTGTATGTGTGATCACCACTGTCCTATATACTATCTATATGTGTGATCACCACTGTCCTAATCACTAGCTGTATATGTGATCTCCACTCTCCTACTTACTAGCTGTATGTGTGATCACCACTGTCCTACTTACTAGCTGTATGTGTGATCACCACTGTCCTACTTACTAGCTGTATGTGTGATCACCACTCTCCTACTTACTAGCTGTATGTGTGATCATCACTGTCCTACTTACTAGCTATATGTGTGATCACCACTGTCCTACTTACTAGCTGTATGTGTGATCACCACTCTCCTACTTACTAGCTGTATGTGTGATCATCACTCTCCTACTTACTAGCTGTATGTGTGATCACCACTGTCCTACTTACTAGCTGTATGTGTGATCACCACTGTCCTACTTACTAGCTGTATGTGTGATCACCACTGTCCTATATACTATCTATATGTGTGATCACCACTGTCCTAATCACTAGCTGTATATGTGATCTCCACTCTCCTACTTACTAGCTGTATGTGTGATCACCACTGTCCTACTTACTAGCTGTATGTGTGATCACCACTCTCCTACTTACTAGCTGTATGTGTGATCTCCACTGTCCTACTTACTAGCTGTATGTGTGATCACCACTGTCCTACTTACTAGCTGTATGTATGATCAGCACTGTCCTACTTACTAGCTGTATGTGTGATCACCACTGTCCTACTTACTAGCTGTATGTGTGATCACCACTGTCCTACTTACTAGCTGTATGTGTGATCACCACTCTCCTACTTACTAGCTGTATGTGTGATCATCAGTATCCTACTTACTAGCTGTATGTGTGATCACCACTCTCCTACTTACTAGCTGTATGTGTGATCATCAGTATCCTACTTACTAACTGTATGTGTGATCACCACTCTCCTACTTACTATCTGTATGTGTGATCACCACTCTCCTACTTACTAACTGTATGTGTGATCACCACTCTCCTACTTACTAGCTGTATGTGTGATCATCACTCTCCTACTTACTAGCTGTATGTGTGATCATCACTGTCCTACTTACTAGCTGTATGTGTGATCACCACTGTCCTACTTACTAGCTGTATGTGTGATCATCACTCTCCTACTTACTAGCTGTATGTGTGATCACCACTCTCCTACTTACTAGCTGTATGTGTGATCACCACTCTCCTACTTACTAGCTGTATGTGTGATCACCACTGTCTGTTACTATCTGTATGTGTGATCACCACTGTCCTACTTACTAGCTGTATGTGTGATCACCACTGTCCTACTTACTAGCTGTATGTGTGATCACCACTCTCCTACTTACTAGCTGTATGTGTGATCACCACTCTCCTAATTACTAGCTGTATGTGTGATCACCACTCTCCTACTTACTAGCTGTATGTGTGATCACCACTGTCCTATATACTATCTATATGTGTGATCACCACTGTCCTAATCACTAGCTGTATATGTGATCTCCACTCTCCTACTTACTAGCTGTATGTGTGATCACCACTCTCCTACTTACTAGCTGTATGTGTGATCACCACTCTCCTACTTACTAGCTGTATGTGTGATCTCCACTGTCCTACTTACTAGCTGTATGTATGATCAGCACTGTCCTACTTACTAGCTGTATGTGTGATCATCACTCTCCTACTTACTAGCTGTATGTGTGATCACCACTGTCCTACTTACTAACTGTATGTGTGATCACCACTCTCCTACTTACTAGCTGTATGTGTGATCTCCACTGTCCTACTTACTAGCTGTATGTGTGATCACCACTGTCCTACTTACTAGCTGTATGTGTGATCACCACTCTCCTACTCACTAGCTGTATGTGTGATCACCACTCTCCTACTTACTAGCTGTATGTGTGATCATCAGTATCCTACTTACTAACTGTATGTGTGATCACCACTCTCCTACTTACTAACTGTATGTGTGATCACCACTCTCCTACTTACTAGCTGTATGTGTGATCACCACTCTCCTACTTACTGGCTGTATGTGTGATCACCACTGTCCTACTTACTAGCTGTATGTGTGATCATCACTGTCCTACTTACTAACTGTATGTGTGATCACCACTCTCCTACTTACTAACTGTATGTGTGATCACCACTCTCCTACTTACTAGCTGTATGTGTGATCATCACTCTCCTACTTACTAGCTGTATGTGTGATCACCACTCTCCTACTTACTAGCTGTATGTGTGATCATCACTGTCCTACTTACTAGCTGTATGTGTGATCTCCACTGTCCTACTTACTAGCTGTATGTGTGATCACCACTGTCCTACTTACTAGCTGTATGTATGATCAGCACTGTCCTACTTACTAGCTGTATGTGTGATCATCACTCTCCTACTTACTAGCTGTATGTGTGATCACCACTGTCCTACTTACTAGCTGTATGTGTGATCATCACTGTCCTACTTACTAGCTGTATGTGTGATCACCACTGTCCTACTTACTAGCTGTATGTATGATCATCACTGTCCTACTTACTAGCTGTATGTGTGATCTCCACTGTCCTACTTACTAGCTGTATGTGTGATCATCACTGTCCTACTTACTAGCTGTATGTGTGATCAGCACTGTCCTACTTACTAGCTGTATGTGTGATCATCACTCTCCTACTTACTAGCTGTATGTGTGATCACCACTGTCTGTTACTATCTGTATGTGTGATCACCACTGTCCTACTTACTAGCTGTATGTGTGATCACCACTGTCCTACTTACTAGCTGTATGTGTGATCACCACTCTCCTACTTACTAGCTGTATGTGTGATCACCACTCTCCTAATTACTAGCTGTATGTGTGATCATCACTGTCCTACTTACTATCTGTATGTGTGATCACCACTCTCCTACTTACTAGCTGTATGTGTGATCATCACTGTCCTACTTACTAGCTGTATGTGTGATCACCATTGTCCTACTTACTAGCTGTAGGTGTGCCACCAGCTGTACAGTATGTGTGGCACCATTGTCTTGTCACTAGCTGTATGTGGGGCACCAGTGTCTTGTCACTAGCTGTACGCGGGGCACCAGTTACTGGCCACTAACTGTATGTGGGGCACCAGTTTCTGGTGATTAGCTGTATGTTGGGCACCAGTGTCTGGTCACTAGCTGTAAGTGGGGAACCAGTGTCTGGTCACTAGCTGTAAGTGGGACACCAGTGTCTGGTCACTAGCTTTATGTGGGACACCAGTGTCTGGTCACTAGCTGTAAGTGGGGCACCAGTGTCTGGTCACTAGCTGTAAGTGGGGCACCAGTGTCTGGTCACTAGCTTTATGTGGGACACCAGTATCTGGTCACTAGCTTTATGTGGGACACCAGTATCTGGTCACTAGCTGCAAGTGGGGCACCAGTGTCTGGTCACTAGCTGTATGTTTTGCACCAGTGTCTGGTCACTAGCTGTATGTGGGGCACCAGTGTCTTGTCACTAGCTGTAACTGGGGCAGCAGTATCTGGTCACTAGCTGTATGTTGGGCACCAGTGTCTGGTCACTAGCTGTAGGTGGGGCACCAGTGTCTGGTCACTAGCTGTACGTGGGGCACCAGTGTGTGGTCACTAGCTGTACGTGGGGCACCAGTGTGTGGTCACTAGCTGTACGTGGGGCACCAGTGTCTGGTCACTAGCTGTACGTGGGGCACCAGTGTCTGGTCACTAGCTGTACGTGGGGCACCAGTGTCTGGTCACTAGCTGTACGCGGGGCACCGGTGTCTGGTCACTAGCTGTACGTGGGGCACCGGTGTCTGGTCACTAGCTGTACGTGGGGCACCAGTGTCTGGTCACTAGCTGTACGTGGGGCACCAGTGTCTGGTCACTAGTCTTACGTGGGGCACCAGTGTCTGGTCACTAGCTGTACGTGGGGCACCAGTGTCTGGTCACTAGCTGTACGTGGGGCACCAGTGTCTGGTCACTAGCTGTACGTGGGGCACCGGTGTCTGGTCACTAGCTGTACGTGGGGCACCGGTGTCTGGTCACTAGCTGTACGTGGGGCACCGGTGTCTGGTCACTAGCTGTACGTGGGGCACCGGTGTCTGGTCACTAGCTGTACGTGGGGCACCGGTGTCTGGTCACTAGCTGTACGTGGGGCACCGGTGTCTGGTCACTAGCTGTACTGTATCTTTTTCTCTATAACATGACAGTGCTTTTCTCTGCATTATCTAATTTTATAGATATTCCTGTGTTTCCCCCTCTGGCTACTTGTGGCTATCTTCATGTGAACCCTTTGTCGCCATCTGTACATGGTTTACGTAGATTTGGTCACCGTTCCTGCGCAGCTTCTTCTCAAGTCATTATCACCACTGGTGGGTTTGGTGAAGGAAAACGAAAGCATCAGAGATTAAATGACATCCATCTTTTACATCAGGATTCAGAGACGAGCACAGAGAAATGGGGTAATTCGTATGATCTAGTTTCTAAACTCCATTTGTATTTATATAATTATATTAGTTTATGCTTTGTGTGTATCATCGTTTTGTAGGAGCTTATATCAGAGATAGCTGTCGTCCGTATGGAAGTGTGTGAAGCAGTGTCCATTGTCATAAATAGGAAAGAAAGTGTATTTTAATTACAAACAGTGTGTGTATAAAAAGAGTGTGTAATATAGTTAGTACAGAAGTACAAGCAGAGTGTGTAATACAGTTAGTACAGAAGTACAAGCAGAGTGTGTAATACAGTTAGTACAGAAGTACAAGCAGAGTGTGTAATACAATTAGTACAGAAGTAGAAGCAGAGTGTGTAATACAGTTAGTACAGAAGTACAAGCAGAGTGTGTAATATAGTTAGTACAGAAGTACAAGCAGAGTGTGTAATACAGTTAGTACAGAAGTACAAGCAGTGTGTAATACAGTTAGTACAGAAGTACAAGCAGAATGTGTAATACAGTTAGTACAGAAGTACAAGCAGAGTGTGTGTAATACAGTTAGTACAGAAGTACAAGCAGAGAGTGTAATACAGTTAGTACAGAAGTACAAGCAGAGTGTGTAATACAGTTAGTACAGAAGTACAAGCAGAGTGTGTGTAATACAGTTAGTACAGAAGTACAAGCAGAGAGTGTAATACAGTTAGTACAGAAGTACAAGCAGAGTGTGTAATATAGTTAGTACAGAAGTACAAGCAGAGTGTGTAATACAGTTAGTACAGAAGTACAAGCAGAGTGTGTAATATAGTTAGTACAGAAGTACAAGCAGAGTGTGTAATACAGTTAGTACAGAAGTACAAGCAGTGTGTAATACAGTTAGTACAGAAGTACAAGCAGAGTGTGTGTAATATAGTTAGTACAGAAGTACAAGCAGAATGTGTAATACAGTTAGTACAGAAGTACAAGCAGAGTGTGTGTAATACAGTTAGTACAGAAGTACAAGCAGAGTGTGTAATACAGTTAGTACAGAAGTACAAGCAGAGTGTGTGTAATATAGTTAGTACAGAAGTACAAGCAGAGTGTGTAATACAGTTAGTACAGAAGTACAAGCAGAGTGTGTAATACAGTTAGTACAGAAGTACAAGCAGAGTGTGTGTAATATAGTTAGTACAGAAGTACAAGCAGTGTGTAATACAGTTAGTACAGAAGTACAAGCAGAGAGTGTAATAGTTAGTACAGAAGTACAAGCAGAGTGTGTGTAATATAGTTAGTACAGAAGTACAAGCAGAGTGTGTAATACAGTTAGTACAGAAGTACAAGCAGAGTGTGTAATACAGTTAGTACAGAAGTACAAGCAGAGTGTGTAATACAGTTAGTACAGAAGTACAAGCAGAGTGTGTAATAGTTAGTACAGAAGTACAAGCAGAGTGTGTAATACAGTTAGTACAGAAGTACAAGCAGAGTGTGTAATACAGTTAGTACAGAAGTACAAGCAGAGTGTGTAATACAGTTAGTACAGAAGTACAAGCAGAGTGTGTAATACAGTTAGTACAGAAGTACAAGCAGAGTGTGTAATAGTTAGTACAGAAGTACAAGCAGAGTGTGTAATACAGTTAGTACAGAAGTAGATGCAGAGTGTGTAATACAGTTAGTACAGAAGTACAAGCAGAGTGTGTAATACAGTTAGTACAGAAGTACAAGCAGAGTGTGTAATATAGTAAGTACAGAAGTACAAGCAGAGTGTGTAATAGTTAGTACAGAAGTACAAGCAGAGTGTGTAATATAGTTAGTACAGAAGTAGAAGCAGAGTATGTAATATAGTTAGTACAGAAGTACAAGCAGAGTGTGTAATACAGTTAGTACAGAAGTACAAGCAGTGTGTAATACAGTTAGTACAGAAGTACAAGCAGAGTGTGTAATAGTACAGAAGTACAAGCAGAGTGTGTGTAATACAGTTAGTACAGAAGTACAAGCAGAGTGTGTAATACAGTTAGTACAGAAGTACAAGCAGAGTGTGTAATACAGTTAATACAGAAGTACAAGCAGAGTGTGTAATAGTTAGTACAAAAGTACAAGCAGAGTGTGTAATATAGTTAATACAGAAGTACAAGCAGAGTGTGTAATACGGTTAGTACAGAAGTACAAGCAGAGTGTGTAATACAGTTAGTACAGAAGTACAAGCAGAGTGTGTAATAGTTAGTACAGAAGTACAAGCAGAGTGTGTAATACAGTTAGTACAGAAGTACAAGCAGTGTGTAATATAGTTAATACAGAAGTACAAGCAGTGTGTGTAATATAGTTAATACAGAAGTACAAGCAGAGTGTGTAATACAGTTAGTACAGAAGTACAAGCAGAGTGTGTAATATAGTTAATACAGAAGTACAAGCAGTGTGTGTAATATAGTTAATACAGAAGTACAAGCAGAGTGTGTAATACAGTTAGTACAGAAGTACAAGCAGAGTGTAATATAGTTAGTACAGAAGTAGATGCAGAGTGTGTAATACGGTTAGTACAGAAGTTCAAGCAGAGTGTGTAATACGGTTAGTACAGAAGTTCAAGCAGAGTGTGTAATACAGTTAGTACAGAAGTACAAGCAGAGTGTGTAATACAGTTTGTACAGAAGTACAAGCAGAGTGTGTAATAGTTAGTACTGAAGTACAAGCAGAGTGTAATACAGTTAGTACAGAAGTACAAGCAGTGTGTGTAATACAGTTAGTACAGAAGTACAAGCAGAGTGTGTAATACAGTTAGTACAGAAGTACAAGCAGAGTGTGTAATACAGTTAGTACAGAAGTACAAGCAGAGTGTGTAATACAGTTAGGACAGAAGTACAAGCAGAGTGTGTAATACAGTTAGTACAGAAGTACAAGCAGAGTGTGTAATAGTTAGTACAGAAGTACAAGCAGAGTGTGTAATACAGTTAGTACAGAAGTACAAGCAGAGTGTGTAATAGTACAGATGTACAAGCAGAGTGTGTAATACAGTTAGTACAGAAGTACAAGCAGAGTGTGTAATATAGTTAGTACAGAAGTAAAAGCAGAGTGTGTAATATAGTTAGTACAGAAGTAAAAGCAGAGTGTGTAATACAGTTAGTACAGAAGTAAAAGCAGAGTGTGTAATAGTTAGTACAGAAGTAAAAGCAGAGTGTGTAATATAGTTAGTACAGAAGTACAAGCAGAGTGTGTAATATAGTTAGTACAGAAGTAGAAGCAGTGTGTAATACAGTTAGTACAGAAGTAGAAGCAGAGTGTGTAATATAGTTAGTACAGAAGTAGAAGCAGAGTGTGTAATACAGTTAGTATAGAAGTAGAAGCAGAGTGTGTAATATAGTTAGTACAGAAGTAAAAGCAGAGTGTGTAATACAGTTAGTACAGAAGTAAAAGCAGAGTGTGTAATAGTTAGTACAGAAGTAAAAGCAGAGTGTGTAATATAGTTAGTACAGAAGTACAAGCAGAGTGTGTAATATAGTTAGTACAGAAGTAGAAGCAGTGTGTAATACAGTTAGTACAGAAGTACAAGCAGAGTGTGTAATACAGTTAGTACAGAAGTAAAAGCAGAGTGTGTAATATAGTTAGTACAGAAGTAGAAGCAGAGTGTGTAATAGTTAGTACAGAAGTAAAAGCAGAGTGTGTAATATAGTTAGTACAGAAGTAGAAGCAGAGTGTGTAATAGTTAGTACAGAAGTAAAAGCAGAGTGTGTAATATAGTTAGTACAGAAGTACAAGCAGAGTGTGTAATAGTTAGTACAGAAGTAAAAGCAGAGTGTGTAATATAGTTAGTACAGAAGTAAAAGCAGAGTGTGTAATACAGTTAGTACAGAAGTAAAAGCAGAGTGTGTAATAGTTAGTACAGAAGTAAAAGCAGAGTGTGTAATATAGTTAGTACAGAAGTACAAGCAGAGTGTGTAATACAGTTAGTACAGAAGTAAAAGCAGAGTGTGTAATATAGTTAGTACAGAAGTACAAGCAGAGTGTGTAATACAGTTAGTACAGAAGTAAAAGCAGAGTGTGTAATATAGTTAGTACAGAAGTACAAGCAGAGTGTGTAATATAGTTAGTACAGAAGTAAAAGCAGAGTGTGTAATACAGTTAGTACAGAAGTAGAAGCAGTGTGTAATACAGTTAGTATAGAAGTAGAAGCAGTGTGTAATACAGTTAGTACAGAAGTACAAGCAGAGTGTGTAATATAGTTAGTACAGAAGTACAAGCAGAGTGTGTAATAGTTAGTATAGAAGTACAAGCAGAGTGTAATATAGTTAGTACAGAAGTAGATGCAGAGTGTGTAATACAGTTAGTACAGAAGTACAAGCAGAGTGTGTAATACAGTTAGTACAGAAGTACAAGCAGAGTGTGTAATACAGTTAGTACAGAAGTACAAGCAGAGTGTGTAATATAGTTAGTACAGAAGTACAAGCAGAGTGTGTAATACAGTTAGTACAGAAGTACAAGCAGAGTGTGTAATACAGTTAGTACAGAAGTACAAGCAGAGTGTGTAATACAGTTAGTACAGAAGTACAAGCAGAGTGTGTAATAGTTAGTACAGAAGTACAAGCAGAGTGTGTAATAGTTAGGACAGAAGTACAAGCAGAGTGTAATATAGTTAGTACAGAAGTAGATGCAGAGTGTGTAATACGGTTAGTACAGAAGTTCAAGCAGAGTGTGTAATACAGTTAGTACAGAAGTACAAGCAGAGTGTGTATAAAGAAAAGAGTGTATTATAAGTACAAGCATTGTGTGTATAAAAAGTGTGTAATAAAGTTAGTACAGAAGTACAAGCAGAGTGTGTATAAAGAAAAGAGTTTATTATAAGTACAAGCAGTGTGTGTATAAAAAGAGTGTGTAATATAGTTAGTACAGAAGTACTAGCAGAGTGTGTAATACAGTTAGTACAGAAGTAGAAGCAGAGTGTGTAATACAGTTAGTACAGAAGTACAAGCAGAGTGTGTAATATAGTTAGTACAGAAGTACAAGCAGAGTGTGTAATACAGTTAGTACAGAAGTACAAGCAGAGTGTGTAATACAGTTAGTACAGAAGTACAAGCACCGTGTGTAATACAGTTAGTACAGAAGTACAAGCAGAGTGTGTAATACAGTTAGTACAGAAGTACAAGCAGAGTGTGTAATATAGTTAGTACAGAAGTACAAGCAGTGTGTGTAATACATTTAGTACAGAAGTACAAGCAGAGTGTGTAATACAGTTAGTACAGAAGTAGAAGCAGAGTGTGTAATACAGTTAGTACAGAAGTACAAGCAGAGTGTGTGTAATACAGTTAGTACAGAAGTACAAGCAGAGTGTGTAATACAGTTAGTACAGAAGTACAAGCAGAGTGTGTAATATAGTAAGTACAGAAGTACAAGCAGAGTGTGTAATAGTTAGTACAGAAGTACAAGCAGAGTGTGTAATATAGTTAGTACAGAAGTACAAGCAGAGTGTGTAATACAGTTAGTACAGAAGTAGAAGCAGAGTATGTAATATAGTTAGTACAGAAGTACAAGCAGAGTGTGTAATACAGTTAGTACAGAAGTACAAGCAGTGTGTAATACAGTTAGTACAGAAGTACAAGCAGAGTGTGTAATAGTACAGACGTACAAGCAGAGTGTGTTATACAGTTAGTAGAGAAGTACAAGCAGAGTGTGTAATACAGTTAGTACAGAAGTAGAAGCAGAGTGTGTAATACAGTTAGTACAGAAGTACAAGCAGAGTGTGTAATACAGTTAGTACAGAAGTACAAGCAGAGTGTGTAATATAGTTAGTACAGAAGTACAAGCAGAGTGTGTAATATAGTTAATACAGAAGTACAAGCAGAGTGTGTAATATAGTTAATACAGAAGTACAAGCAGAGTGTGTAATACAGTTAGTACAGAAGTACAAGCAGAGTGTAATATAGTTAGTACAGAAGTAGATGCAGAGTGTGTAATACGGTTAGTACAGAAGTTCAAGCAGAGTGTGTAATACGGTTAGTACAGAAGTACAAGCAGTGTGTAATATAGTTAATACAGAAGTACAAGCAGTGTGTGTAATATAGTTAATACAGAAGTACAAGCAGAGTGTGTAATACAGTTAGTACAGAAGTACAAGCAGAGTGTGTAATATAGTTAATACAGAAGTACAAGCAGTGTGTGTAATATAGTTAATACAGAAGTACAAGCAGAGTGTGTAATACAGTTAGTACAGAAGTACAAGCAGAGTGTAATATAGTTAGTACAGAAGTAGATGCAGAGTGTGTAATACGGTTAGTACAGAAGTTCAAGCAGAGTGTGTAATACGGTTAGTACAGAAGTTCAAGCAGAGTGTGTAATACAGTTAGTACAGAAGTACAAGCAGAGTGTGTAATACAGTTTGTACAGAAGTACAAGCAGAGTGTGTAATAGTTAGTACTGAAGTACAAGCAGAGTGTAATACAGTTAGTACAGAAGTACAAGCAGTGTGTGTAATACAGTTAGTACAGAAGTACAAGCAGAGTGTGTAATACAGTTAGTACAGAAGTACAAGCAGAGTGTGTAATAGTTAGTACAGAAGTAAAAGCAGAGTGTGTAATATAGTTAGTACAGAAGTAAAAGCAGAGTGTGTAATACAGTTAGTACAGAAGTAAAAGCAGAGTGTGTAATAGTTAGTACAGAAGTAAAAGCAGAGTGTGTAATATAGTTAGTACAGAAGTACAAGCAGAGTGTGTAATATAGTTAGTACAGAAGTAGAAGCAGTGTGTAATACAGTTAGTATAGAAGTAGAAGCAGAGTGTGTAATAGTACAGAAGTAAAAGCAGAGTGTGTAATATAGTTAGTACAGAAGTACAAGCAGAGTGTGTAATATAGTTAGTACAGAAGTAGAAGCAGTGTGTAATACAGTTAGTACAGAAGTACAAGCAGAGTGTGTAATACAGTTAGTACAGAAGTAAAAGCAGAGTGTGTAATATAGTTAGTACAGAAGTAGAAGCAGAGTATGTAATATAGTTAGTACAGAAGTACAAGCAGAGTGTGTAATATAGTTAGTATAGAAGTAGAAGCAGTGTGTAATACAGTTAGTATAGAAGTAGAAGCAGAGTGTGTAATATAGTTAGTACAGAAGTAGAAGCAGTGTGTAATACAGTTAGTACAGAAGTACAAGCAGAGTGTGTAATACAGTTAGTACAGAAGTAAAAGCAGAGTGTGTAATATAGTTAGTACAGAAGTACAAGCAGAGTGTGTAATACAGTTAGTACAGAAGTAGAAGCAGAGTATGTAATACAGTTAGTACAGAAGTAAAAGCAGAGTGTGTAATATAGTTAGTACAGAAGTACAAGCAGAGTGTGTAATATAGTTAGTACAGAAGTAAAAGCAGAGTGTGTAATACAGTTAGTACAGAAGTAGAAGCAGTGTGTAATACAGTTAGTATAGAAGTAGAAGCAGTGTGTAATACAGTTAGTACAGAAGTACAAGCAGAGTGTGTAATATAGTTAGTACAGAAGTACAAGCAGAGTGTGTAATAGTTAGTATAGAAGTACAAGCAGAGTGTAATATAGTTAGTACAGAAGTAGATGCAGAGTGTGTAATACAGTTAGTACAGAAGTACAAGCAGAGTGTGTAATACAGTTAGTACAGAAGTACAAGCAGAGTGTGTAATACAGTTAGTACAGAAGTACAAGCAGAGTGTGTAATATAGTTAGTACAGAAGTACAAGCAGAGTGTGTAATACAGTTAGTACAGAAGTACAAGCAGAGTGTGTAATACAGTTAGTACAGAAGTACAAGCAGAGTGTGTAATACAGTTAGTACAGAAGTACAAGCAGAGTGTGTAATAGTTAGTACAGAAGTACAAGCAGAGTGTGTAATAGTTAGTACAGAAGTACAAGCAGAGTGTAATATAGTTAGTACAGAAGTAGATGCAGAGTGTGTAATACGGTTAGTACAGAAGTTCAAGCAGAGTGTGTAATACGGTTAGTACAGAAGTTCAAGCAGAGTGTGTAATACAGTTAGTACAGAAGTACAAGCAGAGTGTGTATAAAGAAAAGAGTGTATTATAAGTACAAGCATTGTGTGTATAAAAAGTGTGTAATAAAGTTAGTACAGAAGTACAAGCAGAGTGTGTATAAAGAAAAGAGTTTATTATAAGTACAAGCAGTGTGTGTATAAAAAGAGTGTGTAATATAGTTAGTACAGAAGTACTAGCAGAGTGTGTAATACAGTTAGTACAGAAGTAGAAGCAGAGTGTGTAATACAGTTAGTACAGAAGTACAAGCAGAGTGTGTAATATAGTTAGTACAGAAGTACAAGCAGAGTGTGTAATACAGTTAGTACAGAAGTACAAGCAGAGTGTGTAATACAGTTAGTACAGAAGTACAAGCACCGTGTGTAATACAGTTAGTACAGAAGTACAAGCAGAGTGTGTAATACAGTTAGTACAGAAGTACAAGCAGAGTGTGTAATATAGTTAGTACAGAAGTACAAGCAGTGTGTGTAATACATTTAGTACAGAAGTACAAGCAGAGTGTGTAATACAGTTAGTACAGAAGTAGAAGCAGAGTGTGTAATACAGTTAGTACAGAAGTACAAGCAGAGTGTGTGTAATACAGTTAGTACAGAAGTACAAGCAGAGTGTGTAATACAGTTAGTACAGAAGTACAAGCAGAGTGTGTAATATAGTAAGTACAGAAGTACAAGCAGAGTGTGTAATAGTTAGTACAGAAGTACAAGCAGAGTGTGTAATATAGTTAGTACAGAAGTACAAGCAGAGTGTGTAATACAGTTAGTACAGAAGTAGAAGCAGAGTATGTAATATAGTTAGTACAGAAGTACAAGCAGAGTGTGTAATACAGTTAGTACAGAAGTACAAGCAGTGTGTAATACAGTTAGTACAGAAGTACAAGCAGAGTGTGTAATAGTACAGACGTACAAGCAGAGTGTGTTATACAGTTAGTAGAGAAGTACAAGCAGAGTGTGTAATACAGTTAGTACAGAAGTAGAAGCAGAGTGTGTAATACAGTTAGTACAGAAGTACAAGCAGAGTGTGTAATACAGTTAGTACAGAAGTATAAGCAGAGTGTGTAATATAGTTAGTACAGAAGTAGAAGCAGAGTGTGTAATACAGTTAGTACAGAAGTACAAGCAGAGTGTGTAATACAGTTAGTACAGAAGTATAAGCAGAGTGTGTAATACAGTTAGTACAGAAGTACAAGCAGAGTGTGTAATACAGTTAGTACAGAAGTATAAGCAGAGTGTGTAATATAGTTAGTACAGAAGTACAAGCAGAGTGTGTAATACAGTTAGTACAGAAGTACAAGCAGAGTGTGTAATACAGTTAGTACAGAAGTACAAGCAGAGTGTGTAATATAGTTAGTACAGAAGTACAAGCAGAGTGTGTAATACAGTTAGTACAGAAGTACAAGCAGAGTGTGTAATACAGTTAGTACAGAAGTACAAGCGGAGTGTGTAATACAGTTAGTACAGAAGTACAAGCAGAGTGTGTAATACAGTTAGTACAGAAGTACAAGCAGAGTGTGTAATACAGTTAATACAGAAGTACAAGCAGAGTGTGTAATACAGTTAGTACAGAAGTACAAGCAGAGTGTGTAATACAGTTAGTACAGAAGTAGAAGCAGAGTGTGTAATAGTTAGTACAGAAGTACAAGCAGTGTGTGTAATAGTACAGAAGTACAAGCAGAGTGTGTAATACAGTTAGTACAGAAGTACAAGCAGAGTGTGTAATAGTTAGTACAGAAGTACAAGCAGAGTGTGTAATATAGTTAGTACAGAAATACAAGCAGAGTGTGTAATATAGTTAGTACAGAAATACAAGCAGAGTGTGTAATACAGTTAGTACAGAAGTACAAGCAGAGTGTGTAATAGTTAGTACAGAAGTACAAGCAGAGTGTGTAATATAGTTAGTACAGAAATACAAGCAGAGTGTGTAATACAGTTAGTACAGAAATACAAGCAGACTGTGTGTAATACAGTTAGTACAGAAGTAGAAGCAGAGTGTGTAATACAGTTAGTACAGAAATACAAGCAGACTGTGTGTAATACAGTTAGTACAGAAGTAGAAGCAGAGTGTGTAATACAGTTAGTACAGAAGTACAAGCAGAGTGTGTAATATAGTTAGTACAGAAGTACAAGCAGAGTGTGTAATACAGTTAATACAGAAGTACAAGCAGAGTGTGTAATACAGTTAGTACAGAAGTAGAAGCAGAGTGTGTAATACAGTTAGTACAGAAGTACAAGCAGAGTGTGTAATACAGTTAGTACAGAAGTACAAGCAGTGTGTGTAATACAGTTAGTCCAGAAGTAGATGCAGAGTGTGTAATACAGTTAGTACAGAAGTAGAAGCAGAGTGTGTAATACAGTTAGTACAGAAGTAGATGCAGAGTGTGTAATACAGTTAGTACAGAAGTAGAAGCAGAGTGTGTAATACAGTTAGTACAGAAGTAGAAGCAGAGTGTGTAATACAGTTAGTACAGAAGTAGATGCAGAGTGTGTAATACAGTTAGTACAGAAGTAGATGCAGAGTGTGTAATACAGTTAGTCCAGAAGTAGATGCAGAGTGTGTAATACAGTTAGTACAGAAGTAGAAGCAGAGTGTGTAATACAGTTAGTACAGAAGTAGATGCAGAGTGTGTAATACAGTTAGTACAGAAGTAGATGCAGAGTGTGTAATACAGTTAGTACAGAAGTACAAGCAGAGTGTGTAATACAGTTAGTACAGAAGTAGATGCAGAGTGTGTAATACAGTTAGTACAGAAGTAGATGCAGAGTGTGTAATACAGTTAGTACAGAAGTAGAAGCAGAGTGTGTAATACAGTTAGTACAGAAGTAGATGCAGAGTGTGTAATACAGTTAGTACAGAAGTAGATGCAGAGTGTGTAATACAGTTAGTACAGAAGTACAAGCAGAGTGTGTAATACAGTTAGTACAGAAGTATAAGCAGAGTGTGTAATACAGTTAGTACAGAAGTAGATGCAGTGTGTGTAATACAGTTAGTACAGAAGTACAAGCAGAGTGTGTATAATATAGTTAGTACAGAAGTACAAGCAGTGTGTGTAATACAGTTAGTACAGAAGTACAAGCAGAGTGTGTAATATAGTTAGTACAGAAGTATAAGCAGAGTGTGTAATATAGTTAGTACAGAAGTACAAGCAGAGTGTGTAATACAGTTAGTACAGAAGTATAAGCAGAGTGTGTAATATAGTTAGTACAGAAGTATAAGCAGAGTGTATAATATAGTTAGTACAGAAGTACAAGCAGAGTGTGTTTAATACAGTTTGTACAGAAGTACAAGCAGAGTGTGTTTAATACAGTTAGTACAGAAGTACAAGCAGAGTGTGTTTAATACAGTTAGTACAGAAGTACAAGCAGAGTGTGTTTAATACAGTTAGTACAGAAGTACAAGCAGAGTGTGTGTAATACAGTTAGTACAGAAGTACAAGCAGAGTGTGTGTAATACAGTTAGTACAGAAGTACAAGCAGAGTGTGTTTAATACAGTTAGTACAGAAGTACAAGCAGTGTGTGTAATAGTACAGAAGTACAAGCAGAGTGTGTAATACAGTTAGTACAGAAGTACAAGCAGAGTGTGTAATAGTTAGTACAGAAGTACAAGCAGAGTGTGTAATATAGTTAGTACAGAAATACAAGCAGAGTGTGTAATATAGTTAGTACAGAAATACAAGCAGAGTGTGTAATACAGTTAGTACAGAAGTACAAGCAGAGTGTGTAATAGTTAGTACAGAAGTACAAGCAGAGTGTGTAATATAGTTAGTACAGAAATACAAGCAGAGTGTGTAATACAGTTAGTACAGAAATACAAGCAGACTGTGTGTAATACAGTTAGTACAGAAGTAGAAGCAGAGTGTGTAATATAGTTAGTACAGAAGTACAAGCAGAGTGTGTAATATAGTTAGTACAGAAGTACAAGCAGTGTGTGTAATAGTACAGAAGTACAAGCAGAGTGTGTAATACAGTTAGTACAGAAGTACAAGCAGAGTGTGTAATACAGTTAATACAGAAGTACAAGCAGAGTGTGTAATACAGTTAGTACAGAAGTAGATGCAGAGTGTGTAATACAGTTAGTACAGAAGTAGATGCAGAGTGTGTAATACAGTTAGTACAGAAGTACAAGCAGAGTGTGTAATACAGTTAGTACAGAAGTACAAGCAGAGTGTGTAATACAGTTAGTACAGAAGTATAAGCAGAGTGTTTAATATAGTTAGTACAGAAGTACAAGCAGTGTGTGTAATACAGTTAGTACAGAAGTACAAGCAGAGTGTGTAATACAGTTAGTACAGAAGTACAAGCAGAGTGTGTAATACAGTTAGTACAGAAGTACAAGCAGAGTGTGTAATATAGTTAGTACAGAAGTAGAAGCAGAGTGTGTAATACAGTTAGTACAGAAGTACAAGCAGAGTGTGTAATACAGTTAGTACAGAAGTACAAGCAGAGTGTGTAATACAGTTAGTACAGAAGTACAAGCAGAGTGTGTAATATAGTTAGTACAGAAGTACAAGCAGAGTGTGTAATATAGTTAGTACAGAAGTATAAGCAGAGTGTGTAATACAGTTTGTACAGAAGTACAAGCAGAGTGTATAATATAGTTAGTACAGAAGTACAAGCAGTGTGTGTAATACAGTTAGTACAGAAGTACAAGCAGAGTGTGTAATATAGTTAGTACAGAAGGTATAAGCAGAGTGTGTAATATAGTTAGTACAGAAGTATAAGCAGAGTGTGTAATACAGTTTGTACAGAAGTAGATGCAGAGTGTGTAATATAGTTAGTACAGAAGTATAAGCAGAGTGTATAATATAGTTAGTACAGAAGTACAAGCAGAGTGTGTTTAATACAGTTTGTACAGAAGTACAAGCAGAGTGTGTAATACAGTTAGTACAGAAGTAGATGCAGAGTGTGTAATACAGTTAGTACAGAAGTACAAGCAGAGTGTGTAATACAGTTAGTACAGAAGTATAAGCAGAGTGTGTAATACAGTTAGTACAGAAGTACAAGCAGAGTGTGTAATACAGTTAGTACAGAAGTACAAGCAGACTGTGTAATAGTTAGTACAGAAGTACAAGAAGTACAAGCAGAGGGCCTGATTCGGAGCCGGACGCTATTGCGGACGGTCGTTCTGAAGAAGGGGCCAGATATTTAAATTGAGCGCTCGCTCTTTGCGGTCTGTTGACGCCTCTATTTCTGAGCGAGCGTCTTAAAAATGCGCTCGCTATTTTGTAAAGACGCCCCTTTGCCGTTCGCATCATACATCATCTCCTATATATATTAGATTAATCGGGAGCATCGAAAGTCGTCTGAACTGCTCGCAGTGCTTGTGGTAGGATTTACTTCCCGCTCTCACTGAGAGCAGTTTAGGCTAAAAGACAACCAAGTGACGTGGTCGATGACGCGGCTTTACTAATTATGCACTCCCGTAAAACAGCATGCAAATTAGCAGCCCCTCACTGTTTTACGAGCGCACGATTTCCGACCGCAATGACTGGTTGGTGCATGCGCATTACGACCCATACGCATGCGCAGTTGTGCGAACATCGCTCAGAGCGAATGAGCGGCCGCTTACGAGCGGCTCTGATTCAGACCCAGTGTGTGTAATACAGTTAGTACAGAAGTACAAGCAGAGTGTGTAATATAGTTAGTACAAAAGTACAAGCAGAGTGTGTAATACAGTTAGTACAGAAGTACAAGCAGAGTGTGTAATACAGTTAGTACAGAAGTACAAGCAGAGTGTGTGTAATACAGTTAGTACAGAAGTACAAGCAGAGTGTGTAATACAGTTAGTACAGAAGTACAAGCAGAGTGTGTGTAATACAGTTAGTACAGAAGTACAAGCAGAGTGTGTAATTCAGTTAGTACAGAAGTAGATGCAGAGTGTGTAATATAGTTACTACAGAAGTACAAGCAGAGTGTGTAATACAGTTAGTACAGATGTGCAAGCAGTGTGTGTAATATAGTTAGTACAGAAGTACAAGCAGAGTGTGTAATATAGTTAGTACAGAAGTACAAGCAGAGTGTGTGTAATACAGTTAGTACAGAAGTACAAGCAGAGTGTGTAATAGTTAGTACAGAAGTACAAGCAGAGTGTGTAATATAGTTAGTACAGAAGTACAAGCAGTGTGTGTAATATAGTTAGTACAGAAGTACAAGCAGAGTTTGTAATATAGATAGTACAGAAGTACAAGCAGAGTGTGTAATAGTTAGTACAGAAGTACAAGCAGAGTGTGTTATACAGTTAGTACAGAAGTACAAGCAGAGTGTGTAATACAGTTAGTACAGAAGTACAAGCAGAGTGTGTAATACAGTTAGTACAGAGGTACAAGCAGAGTGTGTAATAGTACAGAAGTACAAGCAGAGTGTGTAATATAGTTAGTACAGAAGTACAAGCGGAGTGTGTAATACAGTTAGTACAGAAGTACAAGCGGAGTGTGTAATACAGTTAGTACAGAAGTACAAGCGGAGTGTGTAATACAGTTAGTACAGAAGTACAAGCAGAGTGTGTAATACAGTTAGTACAGAAGTACAAGCGGAGTGTGTAATAGTTAGTACAGAAGTACAAGCAGAGTGTGTAATACAGTTAGTACAGAAGTACAAGCAGAGTGTGTGTGTAATACAGTTAGTACAGAAGTACAAGCAGAGTGTGTAATACAGTTAGTACAGAAGTACAAGCAGTGTGTGTAATACAGTTAGTACAGAAGTAGATGCAGAGTGTGTAATACAGTTAGTACAGAAGTATAAGCAGAGTGTGTAATACAGTTAGTACAGAAGTATAAGCAGAGTGTGTAATACAGTTAGTACAGAAGTACAAGCAGAGTGTGTAATACAGTTAGTACAGAAGTACAAGCAGAGTGTGTAATACAGTTAGTACAGAAGTACAAGCAGAGTGTGTAATACAGTTAGTACAGAAGTACAAGCAGAGTGTGTGTGTAATACAGTTAGTACAGAAGTACAAGCAGAGTGTGTAATACAGTTAGTACAGAAGTACAAGCAGTGTGTGTAATACAGTTAGTACAGAAGTAGATGCAGAGTGTGTAATACAGTTAGTACAGAAGTATAAGCAGAGTGTGTAATACAGTTAGTACAGAAGTATAAGCAGAGTGTGTAATACAGTTAGTACAGAAGTATAAGCAGAGTGTGTAATACAGTTAGTACAGAAGTACAAGCAGAGTGTGTAATACAGTTAGTACAGAAGTATAAGCAGAGTGTGTAATACAGTTAGTACAGAAGTACAAGCAGAGTGTGTAATACAGTTAGTACAGAAGTGCAAGCAGAGTGTGTGTGTAATACAGTTAGTACAGAAGTACAAGCAGAGTGTGTAATACAGTTAGTACAGAAGTACAAGCAGTGTGTGTAATACAGTTAGTACAGAAGTAGATGCAGAGTGTGTAATACAGTTAGTACAGAAGTACAAGCAGAGTGTGTAATACAGTTAGTACAGAAGTACAAGCGGAGTGTGTAATAGTTAGTACAGAAGTACAAGCAGAGTGTGTAATAGTTAGTACAGAAGTACAAGCAGAGTGTGTAATACAGTTAGTACAGAAGTACAAGCAGTGTGTGTAATATAGTTAGTACAGAAGTACAAGCAGAGTGTGTAATAGTTAGTACAGAAGTACAAGCAGAGTGTGTAATAGTTAGTACAGAAGTACAAGCAGAGTGTGTAATACAGTTAGTTCAGAAGTATAAGCAGAGTGTGTAATATAGTTAGTACAGAAGTACAAGCAGAGTGTGTAATACAGTTAGTACAGAAGTACAAGCAGAGTGTGTAATACAGTTAGTACAGAAGTACAAGCAGAGTGTGTAATACAGTTAGTACAGAAGTACAAGCAGAGTGTGTAATACAATTAGTACAGAAGTACAAGCAGTGTGTGTAATACAGTTAGTACAGAAGTAGATGCAGAGTGTGTAATACAGTTAGTACAGAAGTAGATGCAGAGTGTGTAATACAGTTAGTACAGAAGTAGATGCAGAGTGTGTAATACAGTTAGTACAGAAGTATAAGCAGAGTGTGTAATACAGTTAGTACAGAAGTACAAGCAGAGTGTGTAATATAGTTAGTACAGAAGTACAAGCAGAGTGTGTGTAATACAGTTAGTACAGAAGTAGATGCAGAGTGTGTAATATAGTTAGTACAGAAGTACAAGCAGAGTGTGTAATACAGTTAGTACAGAAGTACAAGCAGAGTGTGTGTAATACAGTTAGTACAGAAGTACAAGCAGACTGTGTAATATAGTTAGTACAGAAGTATAAGCAGAGAGTGTGTAATACAGTTAGTACAGAAGTATAAGCAGAGTGTGTAATACAGTTAGTACAGAAGTACAAGCAGAGGGCCTGATTCGGAGCCGGACGCTATTTGCGGACGGTCGTTCTGAAGATGGGGCCAGTTATTTAAATTGAGCGCTCGCTCTTTGCGGTCTGTTGACGCCTCTATGTCTGAGCGAGCGTCTGAAAAATGCGCTCGCTGTTTTGTAAAGACGCCCCTTTGCCGTTCGCATCATACATCATCTCCTGTATATATTAGATTAATCGGGAGCATCGAAAGGCGTCTGAACTGCTCGCAGTGCTTGTGGTAGGATTTACTTCCCGCTCTCACTGCGAGCAGTTCAGGCTAAAAGACAACCAAGTGACGTGGTCGATGACGCGGCTTTACTAATCATGCACTCCCGTAAAACAGCGTTTTGACCGTTAGGCACGCCTGCATTCGGATCTCCACTTTCCCGTTTTCAAGCACCTTCCCCTGTTACCACCCAGAAACGCCTCATTCTGTCATGCAAATTAGTAGCCCCTCACTGTTTTACGAGCGCACGATTTTCGACCGCAATGACTGGTTGGTGCATGCGCATTACGACCCATACGCATACGCAGTTGTGCGAACATCGCTCAGAGCGAATGAGCGGCCGCTTACGAGCGGCTCTGAATCAGACCCAGTGTGTGTAATACAGTTAGTACAGAAGTACAAGCAGAGTGTGTAATACAGTTAGTACAGAAGTACAAGCAGAGTGTGTGTAATACAGTTAGTACAGAAGTACAAGCAGAGTGTGTGTGTAATATAGATAGTACAGAAGTACAAGCAGAGTGTGTAATAGTTAGTACAGAAGTACAAGCAGAGTGTGTAATATAGTTAGTACAGAAGTACAAGCAGAGTGTATAATATAGTTAGTACAGAAGTACAAGCAGAGTGTGTAATATAGTTAGTACAGAAGTACAAGCAGAGTGTGTAATAGTTAGTACAGAAGTACAAGCAGAGTGTGTAATACAGTTAGTACAGAAGTAGAAGCAGAGTGTGTAATAAAGTTAGTACAGAAGTACAAGCAGAGTGTGTAATACGGTTAGTACAGAAGTACAAGCAGAGTGTGAGTAATATAGTTAGTACAGAAGTACAAGCAGAGTGTGTAATACGGTTAGTACAGAAGTACAAGCAGAGTGTGTAATACAGTTAGTACAGAAGTACAAGCAGAGTGTGTAATACAGTTAGTACAGAAGTACAAGCAGAGTGTAATATAGTTAGTACAGAAGTACAAGCAGAGTGTGTAATATAGTTAGTACAGAAGTACAAGCAGAGTGTGTAATATAGTTAGTACAGAAGTACAAGCAGAGTGTGTAATATAGTTAGTACAGAAGTACAAGCAGAGTGTGTAATAGTTAGTACAGAAGTACAAGCAGAGTGTGTGTAATACAGTTAGTACAGAAGTACAAGCAGAGTGTGTGTAATACAGTTAGTACAGAAGTACAAGCAGAGTGTGTGTAATACAGTTAGTACAGAAGTACAAGCGGAGTGTGTAATACAGTTAGTACAGAAGTACAAGCAGAGTGTGTAATATAGTTAGTACAGAAGTACAAGCAGAGTGTGTAATACAGTTAGTACAGAAGTACAAGCGGAGTGTGTAATACAGTTAGTACAGAAGTACAAGCGGAGTGTGTAATACAGTTAGTACAGAAGTACAAGCAGAGTGTGTAATACAGTTAGTACAGAAGTACAAGCAGAGTGTGTGTAATACAGTTAGTACAGAAGTACAAGCAGAGTGTGTAATACAGTTAGTACAGAAGTACAAGCAGAGTGTGTAATACAGTTAGTACAGAAGTACAAGCGGAGTGTGTAATACAGTTAGTACAGAAGTACAAGCGGAGTGTGTAATACAGTTAGTACAGAAGTACAAGCGGAGTGTGTAATACAGTTAGTACAGAAGTACAAGCGGAGTGTGTAATACAGTTAGTACAGAAGTACAAGCGGAGTGTGTAATACAGTTAGTACAGAAGTACAAGCGGAGTGTGTAATACAGTTAGTACAGAAGTAGAAGCAGAGAGTGTGTAATACAGTTAGTACAGAAGTATAAGCAGAGTGTGTAATACAGTTAGTACAGAAGTACAAGCAGAGGGCCTGATTCAGAGCCGGACGCTATTTGCGGACGGTCGTTCTGAAGAAGGGGCCAGATATTTAAATTTTGCGCTCGCTCTTTGCGGTCTGTTGATGCCTCTATGTCTGAGCGAGCGTCTGAAAAATGCGCTCGCTATTTTGTAAAGACGCCCCTTTGCCGTTCGCATCATACATCATCTCCTGTATATATTAGATTAATCGGGAGCATCGAAAGGCGTCTGAACTGCTCGCAGTGCTTGTGGTAGGATTTACTTCCCGCTCTCACTGCGAGCATTTCAGGCTAAAAGACAACCAAGTGACGTGGTCGATGACGCGGCTTTACTAATTATGCACTCCCGTAAAACAACGTTTTGACCGTTAGGCACGCCTGCATTCGGATCTCCACTTTCCCGTTTTCAAGCACCTTCCCCTGTTACCACCCAGAAACGCCTCATTCTGTCATGCAAATTAGTAGCCCCTCACTGTTTTACGAGCGCACGATTTTCGACCGCAATGACTGGTTGGTGCATGTGCATTACGACCCATACGCATGCGCAGTTGTGCGAACATCGCTCAGAGCGAATGAGCGGCCGCTTACGAGCGGCTCTGAATCAGACCCAGTGTGTGTAATACAGTTAGTACAGAAGTACAAGCAGAGTGTGTAATACAGTTAGTACAGAAGTACAAGCAGAGTGTGTGTGTAATATAGTTAGTACAGAAGTACAAGGCAGAGTGTGTAATAGTTAGTACAGAAGTACAAGCAGAGTGTGTAATATAGTTAGTACAGAAGTACAAGCAGAGTGTGTAATAGTTAGTACAGAAGTACAAGCAGAGTGTGTAATATAGTTAGTACAGAAGTACAAGCAGAGTGTGTAATATAGTTAGTACAGAAGTACAAGCAGAGTGTGTAATATAGTTAGTACAGAAGTACAAGCAGAGTGTGTAATAGTTAGTACAGAAGTACAAGCAGAGTGTGTAATACAGTTAGTACAGAAGTAGATGCAGAGTGTGTAATACAGTTAGTACAGAAGTACAAGCAGAGTGTGTAATACAGTTAGTACAGAAGTACAAGCAGAGTGTAATATAGTTAGTACAGAAGTAGATGCAGAGTGTGTAATACAGTTAGTACAGAAGTACAAGCAGAGTGTGTAATACAGTTAGTACAGAAGTACAAGCAGAGTGTGTAATATAGTTAGTACAGAAGTACAAGCAGAGTGTGTAATACGGTTAGTACAGAAGTACAAGCAGAGTGTGTAATACAGTTAGTACAGAAGTACAAGCAGAGTGTGTAATACAGTTAGTACAGAAGTACAAGCAGAGTGTGTAATACAGTTAGTACAGAAGTACAAGCAGAGTGTAATATAGTTAGTACAGAAGTACAAGCAGAGTGTGTAATACAGTTAGTACAGAAGTACAAGCAGAGTGTAATATAGTTAGTACAGAAGTACAAGCAGAGTGTGTAATACAGTTAGTACAGAAGTACAAGCAGAGTGTGTAATACAGTTAGTACAGAAGTACAAGCAGAGTGTAATATAGTTAGTACAGAAGTACAAGCAGAGTGTGTAATACAGTTAGTTCAGAAGTACAAGCAGAGTGTAATATAGTTAGTACAGAAGTACAAGCAGAGTGTGTAATACAGTTAGTACAGAAGTACAAGCAGAGTGTAATATAGTTAGTACAGAAGTACAAGCAGAGTGTGTAATACAGTTAGTACAGAAGTACAAGCAGAGTGTAATATAGTTAGTACAGAAGTACAAGCAGAGTGTGTAATAGTTAGTACAGAAGTACAAGCAGAGTGTAATATAGTTAGTACAGAAGTACAAGCAGAGTGTGTAATACAGTTAGTACAGAAGTACAAGCAGAGTGTAATATAGTTAGTACAGAAGTACAAGCAGAGTGTGTAATAGTTAGTACAGAAGTACAAGCAGAGTGTAATATAGTTAGTACAGAAGTACAAGCAGAGTGTGTAATACTGTTAGTACAGAAGTACAAGCAGAGTGTGTAATACAGTTAGTACAGAAGTAAAAGCAGAGTGTGTAATATAGTTAGTACAGAAGTAAAAGCAGAGTGTGTAATAGTTAGTACAGAAGTACAAGCAGAGAGTGTAATACAGTTAGTACAGAAGTACAAGCAGAGTGTGTAATATAGTTAGTACAGAAGTACAAGCGGAGTGTGTAATAGTTAGTACAGAAGTACAAGCAGAGTGTGTAATACAGTTAGTACAGAAGTACAAGCAGAGTGTGTAATACAGTTAGTACAGAAGTACAAGCAGAGAGTGTAATACAGTTAGTACAGAAGTACAAGCAGAGTGTGTAATATAGTTAGTACAGAAGTACAAGCAGAGTGTGTAATACAGTTAGTACAGAAGTACAAGCAGAGTGTGTAATATAGTTAGTACAGAAATAAAAGCAGAGTGTGTAATATAGTTAGTACAGAATTACAAGCAGAGTGTGTAATACAGTTAGTACAGAAGTACAAGCAGAGTGTGTGTAATATAGTTAGTACAGAAGTAAAAGCAGAGTGTGTAATAGTTAGTACAGAAGTACAAGCAGAGTGTGTAATACAGTTAGTACAGAAGTACAAGCAGAGTGTGTAATACAGTTAGTACAGAAGTACAAGCAGAGTGTGTAATACAGTTAGTACAGAAGTAAAAGCAGAGTGTGCAATACAGTTAGTACAGAAGTAGATGCAGAGTGTGTAATAGTTAGTACAGAAGTAAAAGCAGAGTGTGTAATACAGTTAGTACAGAAGTAGAAGCAGAGTGTGTAATACAGTTAGTACAGAAGTACAAGCAGAGTGTGTAATACAGTTAGTACAGAAGTACAAGCAGAGTGTGTAATACAGTTAGTACAGAAGTACAAGCAGAGTGTGTAATATAGTTAGTACATAAGTACAAGCAGAGTGTGTAATATAGTTAGTACAGAAGTACAAGCAGAGTGTGTAATACAGTTAGTACAGAAGTACAAGCAGAGTGTGTAATACAGTTAGTACAGAAGTACAAGCAGAGTGTGTAATAGTTAGTACAGAAGTACAAGCAGAGAGTGTAATAGTTAGTACAGAAGTACAAGCAGAGTGTGTAATACAGTTAGTACAGAAGTACAAGCAGAGTGTGTAATAGTTAGTTTAGAAGTACAAGCAGTGTGTGTAATATAGTTAGTACAGAAGTACAAGCAGAGTGTGTGTAATACAGTTAGTACAGAAGTACAAGCAGAGTGTGTGTAATACAGTTAGTACAGAAGTACAAGCAGAGTGTGTGTAATACAGTTAGTACAGAAGTACAAGCAGAGTGTGTAATAGTTAGTACAGAAGTACAAGCAGAGTGTGTAATACAGTTAGTACAGAAGTACAAGCAGAGTGTGTAATACAGTTAGTACAGAAGTACAAGCAGTGTGTGTAATATAGTTAGTACAGAAGTACAAGCAGAGTGTGTAATAGTTAGTACAGAAGTACAAGCAGAGTGTGTAATATAGTTAGTACAGAAGTACAAGCAGAGTGTGTAATACAGTTAGTACAGAAGTACAAGCAGAGTATTTTATACAGTTAGTACAGAAGTACAAGCAGAGTGTGTTATAGTTAGTACAGAAGTACAAGCAGAGTGTGTTATAGTTAGTACAGAAGTACAAGCAGAGTGTGTAATACAGTTAGTACAGAAGTACAAGCAGAGTGTGTAATACAGTTAGTTTAGAAGTACAAGCAGAGTGTGTAATACAGTTAGTACAGAAGTACAAGCAGTGTGTATTACAGTTAGTACAGAAGTACAAGCAGAGTGTGTAATACAGTTAGTACAGAAGTACAAGCAGAGTGTGTAATACAGTTAGTACAGAAGTACAAGCAGAGTGTAATATAGTTAGTACAGAAGTACAAGCAGAGTGTGTAATACAGTTAGTACAGAAGTACAAGCAGAGTGTAATATAGTTAGTACAGAAGTACAAGCAGAGTGTGTAATACAGTTAGTACAGAAGTACAAGCAGAGTGTGTAATACAGTTAGTACAGAAGTACAAGCAGAGTGTGTAATACAGTTAGTACAGAAGTACAAGCAGAGTGTGTAATAGTTAGTACAGAAGTACAAGCAGAGTGTGTAATACAGTTAGTACAGAAGTACAAGCAGAGTGTGTGTAATACAGTTAGTACAGAAGTACAAGCAGAGTGTGTAATACAGTTAGTACAGAAGTACAAGCAGAGTGTGTAATACAGTTAGTACAGAAGTACAAGCAGAGTGTGTAATATAGTTAGTACAGAAGTACAAGCAGAGTGTGTAATATAGTTAGTACAGAAGTACAAGCAGAGTGTGTGTAATACAGTTAGTACAGAAGTACAAGCAGTGTGTGTAATACAGTTAGTACAGAAGTAGATGCAGAGTGTGTAATACAGTTAGTACAGAAGTACAAGCAGAGTGTGTAATACAGTTAGTACAGAAGTACAAGCAGAGTGTGTAATACAGTTAGTATAGAAGTACAAGCAGAGTGTAATATAGTTAGTACAGAAGTAGATGCAGAGTGTGTAATACAGTTAGTACAGAAGTACAAGCAGAGTGTGTAATATAGTTAGTACAGAAGTAGATGCAGAGTGTGTAATACAGTTAGTACAGAAGTACAAGCAGAGTGTGTAATATAGTTAGTACAGAAGTATAAGCAGAGTGTGTAATACAGTTAGTACAGAAGTACAAGCAGAGTGTGTAATACAGTTAGTACAGAAGTAGAAGCAGAGTCTCTCCTCCATCACCTTGTGTGCTCTCTCTGACCCACCAAGCCTCCTCATACCTGCAGTCTCTCCTCCATCACTGTGTGCTCTCTCTGACCCAAGTCTCCTCATACCTGCAAGTCTCTCTCTCTGACCCATCAAGCCTCATCATACCTGCTGTCTCTCCTCCATCACTGTGTGCTCTCTCTGACCCACCAAGCCGCCTCATACCTGCAGTCTCTCCTCCATCACTGTGTGCTCTCTCTGACCCACCTAGCCGCCTCATACCTGCAGTCTCTCCTCCATCACTTTGTATGCTCTCTCTGACCCACCAAGCCTCCTCATACCTGCAGTCTCTCCTCCATCCCTTTGTGTGCTCTCTCTGACCCACCAAGCCTCCTCATACCTGCAGTCTCTCCTCCATCCCTTTGTGTGCTCTCTCTGACCCACCAAGCTGCCTCATACCTGCAGTGTCTCCTCCATCCCTTTGTATGCTCTCTCTGACCCACCAAGCCTCCTCATACCTGCAGTCTCTCCTCCATCCCTTTGTGTGCTCTCTCTGACCCACCAAGCCTCCTCATACCTGCAGTCTCTCCTCCATCACTGTGTGCTCTCTCTGACCCATCAAGCCTCCTCATACCTGCAGTCTCTCCTCCATCACTGTGTGCTCTCTCTGACCCATCAAGCCTCCTAATGCCTGCAGTCTCTCCTCCATCACTGTGTGGTCTCTCTGACCCATCAAGCCTCCTAATGCCTGCAATCTTTCCTCCATCCCTTTGTGTGCTCTCTCTGACCCAAGTCTCCTCATACCTGCAGTCTCTCCTCCATCACTGTGTGCTCTCTCTGACCCACCAAGCCTCCTCATACCTGCAGTCTCTCCTCCATCACTGTGTGCTCTCTCTGACCCACCAAGCCTCCTCATACCTGCAGTCTCTCCTCCATCACTTTGTGTGCTCTCTCTGACCCAAGCCTCCTCATACCTGTAGTCTCTCCTCCATCACTGTGTGCTCTCTCTGACCCACCAAGCCTCCTCATACCTGCAGTCTCTCCTCCATCACTTTGTCTCCCTCTGACCCACCAAGCGTCCTCATGCCTGCAGTCTCTCCTCCATTCCCCACTGTCTTACAGCCTTCTTCTCTAGCACTTCTATGACAGCCTTCCCCTTCAGAGCTGTACTGTGTATGGAGAATTGTGTTGCTAATTGTTACTTGTGTTCTGATTATATTTTGGTTACTGTAATGTTCTGTGTACCTATTCTGACCCTCATTACACGTAAGCAGTGTGTAACTATTCAGATAGCTAAACCAAGTTCATCTCTTAATCCACAGACAATGAGTTTTCTGGAACTTTGTATATTTATTAACAAAGCCAGGAATGATTGTCCATATAAAACGCTTGTGGTCCTGCAGAGTAGGTCACTGTACTTCTGATCACAAAATAAGAGAATATACTGCAAATGAGTGTGTGTAAGCGGTAAGAAGATATTAGCCCTGTGGGGTTCAGAAGACTTACACAGCCTGTCAGCATGTAAAACATGGTTGATGCTAGATCCTATGTGGCTAAAGGACCTCTGTGACGTATCCACCACGTGACCGCTCCTGCTTTACCATCCACGAGGGCATAGAGAGGGATTAAATATTTGTAGCGAGGGGACATTTTTGGTCCCCTGTTAGCATCCCCACCCCTCCCTTTTCATGCCGGGTCACGTGGGTGTGATGTCACAGGTCCCCCGCAGCCCCCTACTCTAGTCATAACCGTAAAACACAGATACTGCAGCGCTAAAAGGGAGGATTCAACCCTTTGACCTGTCACATGGTAAAAGGTGGCCAGACGTAGGCAAACTAATGCAGAGTAGACTTAACTAGTATAGTGTAAAACATAAGCTTGTCACATAAATCACTGACTCAAGACTACAGTATATGAAATAATATTAGAAATTATGTGGTTACAGTACAGTACCCTTTACTGTATGTGCGGCGCTGCGGACCACTTGTGGCGCCCTATAAATAAAATGTAATAATAATCAGTGATAGCAGAGTACAGGCTCTCAGCATCAGACAATGATTTATATAGTGGTAACGTATTACACTTGGCTTTACCTATGGTAGAGCACATAAAGGAGACTAGATATAGACAGAGAGAGGTCAGAGGACACACAGGACCTATTGGCATACATGTCTGTGTCAGGACGCTGTTAGTACATACAGTAGTGCAGTGTGTGAGCTATGTAAAGGTGGGACTAAGGTAGAATAGAATGGGGATGTTGATGGGGTAGTTATTGAATGGCGACAATAATTTAGTACAGTGAAGGCTGTATCTCCCTACAGAAATAGTAACATTTAATCAGTAATTTGTGTAAATTCCCAGCAAACAGCAAAGGAGGAAACATGAATAAAGCTTCTTGGTTCACAGGTTATATTTATGTTTAATGCTGAATGATATCTATTTGGTTGTTTCTCCTCAGATGGGCGCCTTTTGCACTCCCTCACGCTGCTGAAGGGTGGCACTATCTTGGCTGTGGGTGGGCGATTCTCTCCCTCCTGTCCTGCTCGTGGAGCTCAGATCCTCAGCTATGATACAGTGACCCACGGTGTAACGGTAACAACGGTAGACTTGCGTCCTGAGCTCTTGCGTTGGAGACACTCTGCAACCGAAGTTTCTCTCTGTGGTAATAATGTTTCATTTATTGTTCACCTTTTGAAGGCATTTTTTAGCCATACTCTGAATAATTGAATAAACCCTTCCAGGGTCTACAGGGTCTACAATTAATGTAATAACATACTTGTGTTATATAATGAATACACTACTCCCATCCTCCCTATTTCACTGCCTTTGTGTCCATCCTGATACATCCATATGTTCTCTCATCTAAGTACGGATGTCCTCGTACAAGTATGAGATGCCTGGTGCTAAGTCAGAGCGATTCCCCTGCTTACATTCTATTTCCTGGCTCTTCTTACGCGCATAGATATCTGCATATACTGTAGTGTACAATGTGCTGCAGATCGCAGAGGCAGCGTAATGATGATACTAAATACTTACCATTAGTATTTTTATTATAAAAGATTGGTATAAAGTCACAGATTAAAATGCATATTTTAACGAAAAGTCACGTGGCGTGGCTACGTCTGTCTGTGGCGCGCAGATCAGGGCTATTTGGTGCACTTTGGGGATAGGATATGTGGCCAAACAGATGTGTCCTCATACACCTATCTCTCTACCACCATGTGGCACAAGAAGCCTGGCGCCATACCCACGCTGTCCTCATACACCTATCTCTCTACCACCGTGTGGCACAAGAAGCCTGGCGCCATACCCACGCTGTCCTCATACACCTATCTCTCTGCCACCATGTGGCACAAGAAGCCTGACGCCATACCCGTGCTGTCCTCATACACCTATCTCTCTACCACCATGTGGCACAAGAAGCCTGGTGCCATACCCACGCTGTCCTCATACACCTATCTCTCTACCACTGTGTGCCACAAGAAGCCTGGCGCCACACCCACGCTGTCCTCATACACCTATCTCTCTACCACCGTGTGACACAAGAAGCATGGAGCCATACCCGCGCTGTCCTCATACACCTATCTCTCTACCACTGTGTGCCACAAGAAGCCTGGCGCCATACCCGTGCTGTCCTCATACACCTATCTCTCTACCACTGTGTGCCACAAGAAGCCTGGCGCCATACCCGTGCTGTCCTCATACACCTATCTCTCTACCACTGTGTGCCACAAGAAGCCTGGCGCCATACCCACGCTGTCCTCATACACCTCTCTCTCTACCACCATGTGGCACAAGAAGCCTGGCACCATACCCGCGCTTTCCTCATACACCTATCTCTCTACCACCATGTGCCACAAGAAGCCTGGCGCCATACCCACGCTGTCCTCATACACCTATCTCTACCACCGTGTGGCACAAGAAGCCTGGTGCCATACCCACGCTGTCCTCATACACCTATCTCTCTACCACCGTTTGGCACAAGAAGCCTGGCGCCATACCCACGCTGTCCTCATACACCTATCTCTACCACCGTGTGGCACAACAAGCCTGGTGCCATACCCACGCTGTCCTCATACACCTCTCTCTACCACCGTGTGCCACAAGAAGCCTGGCGCCATTCCCACGCTGCGCACATTTTTCTTTACTTTGCTACTTTCTCCTGATACTTTTTCCTCCGTCTTTTGTTTCAGTTTGCAAATCGCTTTCTAGGTTTAGTTTTTTGTTGCAGATGAAGCGTAATGTTGCCTGGAGAGGGTCTCTCGTATTGGACCCACCTTGTGTACTATGTACTGCAGATCGCAGAGGAAGTGTGACGCTGCCTGGAGAGGGTCTCTCGTATTGGACCCACCTTGTGTACTATGTACTGCAGATCGCAGAGGAAGCGTGACGCTGCCTGGAGAGGGTCTCTCGTATTGGACCCACCTTGTGTACTATGTACTGCAGATCGCAGAGGAAGCGTGACGCTGCCTGGAGAGGGTCTCTCGTATTGGACCCACCTTGTGTACTATGTACTGCAGATCGCAGAGGAAGCGTGATGCTGCCTGGAGAGGGTCTCTCGTATTGGACCCACCGTGTGTACTATGTACTGCAGATCGCAGAGGAAGCGTAATGTTGCCTGGAGAGGGTCTCTCGTATTGGACCCACCTTGTGTACTATGTACTGCAGATCGCAGAGGAAGCGTGACGCTGCCTGGAGAGGGTCTCTCGTATTGGACCCACCGTGTGTACTATGTACTGCAGATCGCAGAGGAAGCGTAATGTTGCCTGGAGAGGGTCTCTCGTATTGGACCCACCTTGTGTACTATGTACTGCAGATCGCAGATGAAGCGTAATGTTGCCTGGAGAGGGTCTCTCGTATTGGACCCACCTTGTGTACTTTTTCCTGCTACTTTCTACTCAATCCTGCGTCCGCTCACGTAGAGTGTACTAGGGTTTTTTGTTGAAAAGGAATTTATATAAGAGTTATTTATTTAGCGCGGACATATTCCACAGAGTTTTACAGAGAATATTTGTCCATTCATGTCAGTGGATCTTACAATCTATATCCACATACACACACACACACACACACACACACACACACACATACACACATACACACATACACACACACACACACACACACACACACACGTGTATATATATATATATATATATATTTTTTTTTTTTATGGGGCAATTAACCTATCAAAATATTTTGGAGTGTGGAATGAAAATGGAGCACCCGGAGGAAACCCACAGAAGCAGATGGAGAACATACAAACTCTCCAGAGTTAAGGTGCCTACACACATAGCGATGTGCTGACGATCCGACATTGTGTACGATTTCCCCTGAACGCTCCCCGACAGTCGTGAGCACGATTAGGTCAAAAAGGCTTCAATTTGATTCACGATTTCACGATCTATTGTGAATCGTGTCGGAAGTCCAAATCCTGAGATCGTGCCCGATACATCGTGAGTTTACCAAACAACACACGGGAATCCTCACAATTGGTGGGAAATTTAAATAATGGGCATTAGGTCGGTAGGTGGGTGGCACACATAGGTGGGCAGTGGGGTTGCTGCATGACCCATCCACCGCCTGCCTCATTCTGGTGGGCGGTGACTGGGTCATGCATTTATAGGTGGGTGGCACACATTGATGGGCATGGGAGGTTAATGCATGTCCCAGCCACCGGCCGCCTCATTCCGGCAGGCGTATGCTGGGTCGTGCATTTATAGTTGGGTGGCACCCATTGGCGGGTAGGTGGGTGGCACACATTGGTGGGCAGTAGGGTTGATGCATGACCCAGCCACCGCCCGCCTCATTCCGGCAGGCGGTGGCTGGGTCATGCATTTATAGGTGGGTGGCACACTTTGGTGGGTAGGTGGGTGGCACACATTGGTGGGCAGTGGGGTTGCATTAATACGGTACCTATACTCCCCAAAGTGCTGAAATCCAGACTTCAGTGTGGAGGCTCCCAATCGTGCGTCCTTTTCCTTCTATTCACGATGCTGCACAAGATGGAGGATGGGCGTGTACTGGGTCCTGTCTGTCAAATTCCGTGACGTACGATGATCGTGAGATAAAAAGTACTCACGATCGGCACCACATCGTGTCCCATATTGGCAAATCTGCCCTACAGCACGGCAGATCTGAAGATGCGATGTAAGACGAGCGGGGACGCGCATTGGCATCGTGAGTGAAGACATTTTTTACACGATTTGTCGTTGCGATTCGTCGAAATCTGCCAAATCGGGTAAAGAATCGCTGTGTGTAGACACATTAAGAGCCGTGGTGGAATTGAACCCATGACCTCAGTAATGCTGAGCACGGTGTACTAGGAGGTCTGTTGTGAGGATAACGCATGGTTCTGCATGGTGAGGAGCGCACGTATCCGCCCGCCATTGCTACTTTTTTCTGTTCTTTTTCCGCAATTTTGTATCTTAGTTCACAAATACTGTACTAGGTACTAAGTATTTGTATTTTGGTGCGGCTTAGTAGCAAAGTCTGTGGCGCGAGAAGGTTATATTGTATATTATTAATAATAGATGTATACATATAATGAGCATTCTATTCCTCCCTCTTACAGGTACATTCTATGTCTTTATATTTGGAGGTCGCTCTGTAGTTTCAGCAGCTCTACAGGAGCCTCTGTTTCTGCAGCCAGAGCACAAGTCATGGATCCAGGTATGGAAACAACAAGCTTTTAAGATAATAAATAATTGACAAAAGTTGCTTAAGAGTTGGTATTAATGAAGTACTAAAATAAATAAAAGATGTTTGGAACAAGTTCCTTCATAAACTGTGTGCAAGTGTACCTGGAAGAATTGATGCGGTTTGGAAGGCAAAGGGCGGTCACACCAAATGATTTCGATTTTTCTTCTATTCATTCACTTTGCATTTTGTTAATTGATAAAAATAAACTATTAACACTTCTATTTATTTTAAAGCATTTTTATTGTTCCATACACCTGACTAAAACTTTTGCACAATGCTTTGTGTGTATGTGTACATATATACACAACAAGACTTAAATGACACTCCGAAGAAAAGACAGTAAATAATGTAGACCACACGGCGGTGGAAGTCGACGTTTCAGAGGCCGACCCTCTTTTATCAAGACATCATCAAAGTTACAGATACAATAAACACACATATATATTTATATATATATATATATATATATATTGTGATAGGATCACTGGTAAAGTGGTCTGTGGCAGGTACATTTGTCCCAGATTCCTGTCTTATGTGTTTTAAACCCCCAGGAGAAAGTCTGCAGTGTAGCAGGCTTGAGTCTCGGCTTTTTGAAAAGCCGGTTTGGGACCTGGGGGTTGTGGGTGAGAGGAGAGGGAGGGCTCCACCCACGGCCACTCCAGGTTTTGGTTCTCGCAGCCTGGTAACAGGCTTGTTAGGGTTTCCACCTGAGAGTGGCCAATATAAGCCTAGTGTGTTGAGGGCTGATTGTCTCACCTGGGAGAGCAGACAGGGAGTTTGCTCAGAGACACTTGGAAACCTAACTGTGAGTGTTGTGCTGTGCCCTTGTTGCTGGTGAGGGCATTAGGCCCTGCCAGGTTCTGGTAGTGAGGGAACTACCTGTAAAGTTAGAGCCCGGCCAGGGCTAGGATTTATGTTTATGGTTTCTTTGTGTTATTTCTGACATTGTACAATAAAGACTGGCGCCGACCAGCTTGTACTTGCATCCAGTCTGGCGTACTGTTTCCCAGCTGCTGTGTGTGTAAGGAAGGAGTCCCCTACCCAGGAGAGGGACCCCCGAATCTGACTGCGTCACAATAAATATATATATATATATATATATATATATATATAGCTACTCACCATTGTGCACCACTCTTCCACGTGCCTTCTGTTCAGCACCGGTGACGTCATCACTAGCAGCCGGCCTCTAGCGTCTCGGCTGCCTGCAGGGGGCGTGGCTTACCTATCACCATGACCAGCCTACATTACAGGGAAAACATCTCAGTGAGGGAGACGGCTAAATGGGAAAAATGGGTTATACTGGGGATGAAGAAAATGTGTCACCTCCTGTGCTGTGCAGTATATCAGCTTACACCCGCCAATAAAAGCAGAATATATCATAGCCTGTTAACAAACTAGTGCTCTGCGGTAATAAAACTGACTAATACCACAGATATTAGGAAAACTAAAGCAATACAAATAATGGAGTAAATGCAGAAACACCATGTAACTGACCAATGACGAGGCGGCTGGTGTAAGCGTACGGTCACTCTCCTGGATAACACCATGTAACTGACCAATGACGAGGCGGCTGGTGTAAGCGTACGGTCACTCTCCTGGATAACACCATGTAACTGACCAATGACGAGGCGGCTGGTGTAAGCGTACGGTCACTCTCCTGGATAACACCATGTAACTGACCAATGACGAGGCGGCTGGTGTAAGCGTACGGTCACTCTCCTGGATAACACCATGTAACTGACCAATGACGAGGCGGCTGGTGTAAGCGTACGGTCACTCTCCTGGATAACACCATGTAACTGACCAATGACGAGGCGGCTGGTGTAAGCGTACGGTCACTCTCCTGGATAACACCATGTAACTGACCAATGACGAGGCGGCTGGTGTAAGCGTACGGTCACTCTCCTGGATAACACCATGTAACTGACCAATGACGAGGCGGCTGGTGTAAGCGTACGGTCACTCTCCTGGATAACACCATGTAACTGACCAATGACGAGGCGGCTGGTGTAAGCGTACGGTCACTCTCCTGGATAACACCATGTAACTGACCAATGACGAGGCGGCTGGTGTAAGCGTACGGTCACTCTCCTGGATAACACCATGTAACTGACCAATGACGAGGCGGCTGGTGTAAGCGTACGGTCACTCTCCTGGATAACACCATGTAACTGACCAATGACGAGGCGGCTGGTGTAAGCGTACGGTCACTCTCCTGGATAACACCATGTAACTGACCAATGACGAGGCGGCTGGTGTAAGCGTACGGTCACTCTCCTGGATA